>CAUYRH010105762.1:0-28087 GCA_963574655.1 Perodicticus potto | reverse complement strand
CCTGTAGTCCCAGCTACTTGGGAGGCGGAGGCAAGAGACTCGCTTGAGCCCAGGAATTGGAGGTTGCTGTGAGCTGTGATGCCATGGCACTCTATCCAGGGTGACAGCTTGAGGCTCTGTCTCAAAAAAAAAAAAAAAATTAAGGGTTTTGTTTGTGTATTTGTTTGTTTTGAGACAGGGTCTCCCTCTGGTGCTCAGGCTAGAGTGTAGTAGCATCTTCATAACTCACTGCAACCTCAAACTCCTGGATTCTTTTTTTTTTTTCTTTTTCTGAGACAGAGTCTCAAGTTGTCGCTTTGGGTAGAGTGCTGTGGTGTCATAGCTTACAGCAACCTCTAACTCTTGGACTCAAGTGATCTTCTTAGCTCAGTTTTTCTGTTTTTAGTAGAGACAGGGTCTGGCTTTTTGCTCAGGCTGGTCTTGAATCCATGAGCTCAAACTATCCGCCTGCCTCACCTCCCAGAGTGCTAGGATTACAGGTGTGAGTCACTGTGGCCTGCCCAAACTCCTGGATTCAAGTGATCCTCCTACTTCAGCCTTGTAAGTAGCTAGCTGGAGCTAGGCTCAGCGCCCATAGCTCAGTGGTTAGGATGCTGGCCACATACATGGGGGCTGGTGGGTTCAAACCTGGCCTGGGCCTGCTAAACAACAATGAGAACTACAACAACAAAAACAAAATAGCCAGGCATTGTGGTGGGCGATAGAGTGCCATGGTACTCTAGCTACTTGGGAGGCTGAGGCAAGAGAATCGCTTAAGCCCAAGAGTTTGAGGTTGCTGTGAGCTGTGATGCCACAGTACTCTACTGAGGGCGACAAAGTGAGACTCTGTATCAAAAAAAAAAAAAAAAAAAATGTAGCCGGGACTATAGGCACACATCACCACACCCAGCTAATTTTTCTATTTTTAGTAGAGATAGGGTCTCACTCTTGCTCAGGCTGGTCTTGAACTCTAGGCCTCAAGCAATTCTCCTGCCTCAGCCTCCCAAAGTGCTAGGATTCCCAGAGTGCTAGGATTATTGGCGTGAGCCACCTCTCTTTGGCTAATTTGCTTTTTAGGAAGCTGAAGGGATCAAGGAACCATAAAAAAATACTTAATACAAGATAAAGAAGTCAATGAGCAACAGAATTTTTAAAAAAAAGACAACTTGGCGGTGCCTGTGGCTCAGTGGGTAGGTCACCGGCCTCATATACCACGGGGGGCAGGTTTGAACCTGGCCCCGGCCAAACTGCAACAAAAAAATAGCCAGGTGTCGTGCCAGGCACCTGTAGTCCCAGCTCCTCGGGAGGCTGAAGCAAGAGAATCACCTAAGCTTAAGAACTGGAGGTTGCTGTGAGCTGTGATGCCACGGCACTCTACCGAGGGCAATAAAGAAAGACTCTGTCTCTAAAAAAAAAAAAAAAAAGCAAATATAAATCCAGCCATGAGTCATGTCAACAATTACATTAAATATGAATAATTTAAATACCCCAATGAGCCACACATGGTGGCTTGTTCCTGTAGTCCCAGCTATTCTGGGGCTGGAGAAAACTCCTGGAAACCAGGAGTTCAATACCAGCCTGAGCAATACAGCAAGACCTCCTCTCTAAAAAAGTTTTAAAAATAAAAAATAAATATCCCAATCAAAATGCAGATTATCAGACTGGATAAAAGGGAAGCACCAACTATTTCCTATCTATAAGAGGATTAGATTCAAAACACAAATAGTTTGAAAGTACAAGGTTGGAAAAAGATGGACCATTTAAATAGTCATTAAAGGACTCCAGTCGTTATGGTAACTTCAGACAAAAGATTTTTTTTTTTTTGAAGTTTTTGGCGGGGGCCTGTTTTGAGCCCACCACCTCCAGTATATGGGGCGAGCGCCCTACTCCTTTGAGCCACAGGCGCCACCCCAAACAAAAGATTTTAAAACAAGAAATATTAGCGGCAAAGAGGAAGATTTCATAACAGTAAGAATCAATACATCTGGAAGATGTAACAATTAACAACTAGATGCAACAAGATGTGCATTTAGCAACTAAGATCAAAATACATGGAGTGAAACTGACACCTATCTCAGAGATAACTGGCATGAAGGAGGGGCAAAGTTACTATCTCTGCATCACGCCAACTCACACCCCCCACTCCATGCCACCAAGTTATACAGCATTACCATGAGATGCTCTAGTTGTGTGTTTACTTGTTTGAGAGTCTCTTTTCCTTCTGTAAACCCAGAATAGAGCACTTTTTTTCTCTATGCCCAGCACATATAGGACAGTTCTGAAAGGCATCCTGGGAAGAGGGGGAGAAGGAGAAGAGAGCATGGCATATTCTAGGAACTGTAAGTTGTTTCAAATACCTTCAGTTCCCTGAGATGTTGGTTTGGTGCTCAGACCTTTACCCGCTGTGCTCCTATATTGGATATTCTCAATGAACTTTCAATCCATTCATTATTTGGCTAGACGTTCATCAATGTTTTCAGGAAGTGCTCCTCAGAACAGTGCTGGAGAGCTGCTGGCCCAAGTGTACGGTGGCTATGATGAGGGGTTGTGGCACAATGAGCCTGGAGAGGGAGGTGGTGTCCAAGCAAGGGGAACCTGGTATGAAATGCTAAGGAATTTGAACTTCATTCTGCAGACCACATACAGCTATTGAAAGAGTTTAGACAGGGAGTAAAATCATCTAATTTGCATTTTATAAGGTTACTCTTGGCAGCAGAATAGACTATGAATTAGAAGGAGGCCAGGCTGAGGACAGAGGAACTAGTTGGAAGGTGATGTTAGTAATCAGGCAATATATGATGAAAGCCTAGACCAGTGGTTCTCAACCTGTGGGGCGCGACCCCTTTGGGGGTTGAACAACCCTTTCACAGGGGTCGCCTAAGACCATCCTGCATATCAGATATTTAAATTATGATTCATAACTAGCAAAATTACAGTTATGAAGTAGCAACAAAAATAATTTTATGGTTGGGGTCACCACAACATAAGGAACTGTATTAAAGGGTTGCGGCATTAGGAAGGTTGAGAACCCATGGCCTAGACTAAGGTAAGGGGAATAGGAACAGGGAGGAGAAGCTATATTAAGAAAACATCTTTAGGCTGGGTGTGGTGGCTCTCACCTGTAATCCTAGCACTCTGGGAGGCTGAAGTGGGTGGATTGCTTGAGCTCAGGAGTTAGAGACCAGCCTGAGCAAGAGCAAGACCCTGTCTCTACTAAAAATAGAAAAACTACCTGGATGTTGTGGCAGGCCCCTGTAGTCCCAACTACTTGGGAGGCTGAGGCAAGAGGAGCATCACTTGGCCTAAGAGTTTGAGGTTGCTGTGAGCTATAATGCCACAGCACTCTACTTAGGGTGACAGTGCGAGACTCTGCTCCCCTGCCCAAAAGAAAGATATTTAGAAAGCAGAATTGACAGGTCTGAATGACTAACTGCACCTCAGGTTGAGAGAGAAGGAAATGTTTTTAAAACTTTCCAGTTTCTGACTTAGACAATCAGCAGGTGATGGTAACAATCCTGATAGGGAAGAGAAGGGCAGAACTTTAGGAAAGAGGTTTACTTTCCTAAACCTGGGAGGGTAGTTGAAAATTCATATGGGGAACTCAGGAGAGAGTTCTGAGCCAGAACTCTCAAAGAACTCAAACTAGACCTCCTATTTGATCCTGCAATCCCATTACTGGGCATCTACCCAGAAGGAAAAAAATCCTTTTATCATAAGGACATTTGCACTAGACTGTTTATTGCAGCTCAATTTACAATCGCCAAAATGTGGAAACAACCTAAATGCCCACCAACCCAGGAATGCATTAACAAGCTATGGTATATGTACACTATGGAATACTATTTGGCCATTAAAAAAAATGGAGACTTTACAGCCTTTGTATTAACCTGGATAGAAGTGGAACACATTATTCTTAGTAAAGCATCACAAGAATGGAGAAGCATGAATCCTATGTACTCAATTTTGATATGAGCACAATTAATGATAATTAAGGATGCAGTGGAGGTGGGGGAAGGGGAGAGCGGAGAGAAAAAGAAGGGGGGGTGGGGAAAGGAAGAGCAGAGAGAGGGAAGGAAGGAGGGAGGTGGGGCCTTGGTGTGTGCCACACCTTCGGGGGGCAAGACACGATTATAAGAGGGACTGTGCCTAACAAATGCAATCAGTGTAACCCAGTTTCTCATACCCTCAATGAAACCCCAACAATAAAAATAAATAAGTAAAACTCTGTTACAACTAATAATAAATTCAACAAAGTTGCAGGATACAAAATCAACACACAAAATAATTTGTGGCCACATGTGGTAGCTCCCACCTACAATTCCACCACTTTGGACACTAAGGTGGGAAGATCACTTGAGCCCAGGAATTTAAGACCAGCCTGGGGAACATAATGAGACTTCATCTCTACAAAAGTACAAAAGTTATCCATGGTTGCATGCGCCTGTACCCCAGCCATTGGCAAGGCTGAGGCAGGATCACTTGAGCCCAGTGTTGGGAAACCAGTCCCAAACTTCACAATGGTTCTTTCCCAGTCCTTGGTGGGGATAGAAGAATGAAGGAAAATGAAAAGACAGACACAGATTATTTAAAGGTTTAAGAATAGCACTGATCAAGAAATCTTTGCTACTTATTGTGAGGATCCAACAAAGATCATGACTCCAGGCAAGCTATGTATTTATTTCACATATCCAGTAAGTAAAGGCCAATCCTTACATCATAGTTCTTGTTGGGCTTGTATTTGTCAAACTATGTCTTAAACTAATTATTTTAATCAAACTGATTCACTTCTTACTTATCTCTTATGATTTTAACACAAACAAAGCTTGGAATAGACCCAGTCCAAAGGCAGAACACCAGAAGCAGACCCTATTCAGACCACACACACAAATTCCTCAAGGAGCAATTAGACACCTGGAAATTTGTGGGGGCAAGCCTGGTCATGTCATATGAGAAATGGGAGAAAGAGAACATTCTCTCTCACTTTGGCAAAAGGCTCTCTCTTGGGTGAGACAAGATGTTCATGTTAATCTCCAACCTGTCTGGCCCCTTATCTGTTAACTGTCTCCGACTCCCAGCAGAACCAGCCCCAGCACGCAGGAGTTTGAGGTTGCAATGAGCTATGATGATGCCACTGTACTTTAGCCTAGGCAACAGGGTGAGACCCCGTCTCAAAAGAAAAAAAAAAAAAAACTTGTGCTTCTCTATACTAACAATGTGAAAAAGAAATTAAGAAAACACAACTCCATTTACAATTGCATCAAGTCAACAAGAATAAAATACTTAGGGATAAATTTAACCAAAAAGGCCAAAGATTTGAACACTGGAAACTATAAAACATTGCTTAGAAATTAAAGACAAATAAATGAAAGGATATCAAATGGTCAAGAATCATTAAGACTTAATATTGGAAGTATATCATACTATCCAAACAGTCTACAAATTCAATACAATCTTCAGCAAAATTTTAATGACTTCTTTTGCAAAACAGAAAAATAAAAGTAATCCCTAAAATTTATATGAAATCTTAAAGGGCCATAAATAGCCAAAATAATCCTAGAAAATGTCTTACATTACCCAAACTTAATAAAAAGTTGTAGTAATCAAAACAGTAGCAAAAAGACAGACATCTAGACCAATGAAACATAACAGAATCCAGAAATAAATCCTTATATATATGGCAAAATGATTTTTGGTGAGGACAAAAAGACCATTCACAGGGAAAAGAAGAGTCTTTTCGAAAAGTGTTACTGGGAATATTAGATATTCATCGGTAAAAGAATGAAATTGGACCCTTAACTTACATCATAAACAAAATTTAACTCAAAATGGATCAAAGACCTAAGCATAAAAGCAAACCACATAAAAACTCAAAAAAAGTCTACACGTCAAAGATGCTATCAACAAAGTGAAAAAACAACCTTGGAATGAGAAAAAAATACCTGCAATTCATATCTTAGAAAGGGGTGATATTCAGAATACATAAATATCTCAAACGACCAATAAAAAAACAAAAACAAGGGTGGCGTCTGTGGCTCAGTGGGTGGGGTGCCGGCCCCATGTACCTAGGGCGCTGGGTTCAAACCCAGCCCGGGCCAAACTGCAGCAAAAAAATGGCGGGGTGTTGTGGTGGGCACCAGTGGTCCCAGCTACTTGGGAAGCAGGCAAGAGAATCACCTAGGCCCGGGAGCTAGAGGTTGCTGTGAACTGTGGTGCCACGGCACTCTACCGAGGGTTAATAAGTGAGACTCTGTCAAAAAAAAAAAAAAATAGAAAAAAAGAAAGACATAATTAAAAAATGGGCAAAAAATACTTGAATAGAAATTTCTCCAAATAATATACAAATGGTCAATAAGAACACAAAAAGATGCTCAACGTTACTATGGGAAATTAAAATCAAAAACAGTAAGTTTCTTCTTCACATATGTGACAATGGTTGCTATCAAAAAGACACGTCAGATTGTATAAAAAAATCAATACATTGCACCCCACATATGCATAAAATGTATTTATGATCTATGTATACATAACTTAATAAAAAAAAAAAAGACACAAAATAACCAGGGTTGGTGAGGATGTAAAGAAATTGGAACTCCTGTGGACTACTAATGAGAGTGAATATTAAAAGATAATACCTACTGTAGAAAACAGTAAGGCTGTTTCTCACAAAATTAAAGTAGAGTCACTATATGATCCATCACCTCTACTGCTGGGTATACATCCAGAAGAACTGAAAGAAAGGTCTCAAGATATTTGTGCACCCATGTTCCTAGTAGTAGCATTATTCACAAGAGCGACAAGGTGGAAAATAAACCTATACTATACACGGTATAGGAGCCCAAAATGTACCACATTAGTATCGTAAGGAATGAGTAATAAGAAATAAAAACATCCTTATCCAATTACTTCTCAAAGGCAGGTACTTTTCAACTTAGAAAACAAGAGAGATTAATATATTGCAATATCCACTGATGAATCAATGAATAAAGTATGATACACACACACAATAGAATACTACTAAACCTTAAAAAGAAAGGAAATACTGACACATGCTGTAACATGGATGAACCTTGAAGATACTATATTAAATGAAATAAGCTAGGCACAAAAGAATAAATACTACATGATTCCACATATATGAGTTACGTAGAGTAGCGATACTCATAGAGACAGAAAAAATGGTGGTTGCCAAAAACTGAGAGAGTGGAAAATGGGGAATTATTCTTTAATAAGTACAGAGTTGGGAAGATGAAAAGTTCAGGAGGTGAAGGTAACGATAGTTGTGCAATACACTAAACCTTACATTTTTAAGTGGTTAAAAAGTAAAATAAAATAAAACAAACTTTGCTATTTATACTTTACCACAATAAACAAAGAAGAAAAACCGGATCTATAACTTGGGGGCACTGAAATGTTAGAGAACTGTATTACTTTGCAAATTACATATGGTACAAAACTCCAGATGCACTTAAGGTTTGAGGGTTTTTTTTCCTTTGCTTCGCTTTTCTATAATCAACAGCTACAACGTTCGCATGCAGTTTACTAACCAATGCTCTCTTTACCTATTTTATAAGAATGTGTAGAGGTCCTTTACTTCCAAAATTAACTCCATGGTTGATGATTTCTAATGTCTGCATTTGATTTCTATGTGTACCATCTGTCAGCTGGTCAAGTAATTGTACTGTCCATGTTTCCTACACTGCTATGTTTACCAAATCAAAAAACTATAAAACCAAAGAGAACTATAATCATATCAAGATATTTTTAAACTACTGTAAAAGTTAATTATTATCAGTTCCTAATCAGAAATACTGATATGGCTTTCAGGAAGGAAAGTGCAGAAACATATAGTAAAATATTTCAAGGATACCATCAAACTTCTAGTAAACTACGTGTGTGTGTGTGTGTATGTGTGTGTGTGTGTGTGTGTGTGTGTGTGTGTGTGTGTGTGTGTGTGTCCGCGCGCGCGCACTCTGAAGGTGAAGAGGGTCCTGGAAATGTGTAACTGACTTTACAGTTGTCAATAAGGTGATTCTGGCTCAGCTGTAGGAAAATTATGTAATGTACTGGTCTGACATGAGGACATTTTATCATACTTTAAAAAATCTCTAACAACAAAAAAATATATATCAACTTATGAAGGGATTATATGAAATAGATTGAGCTTCTCCAGGAAACTCATAGTTCATAAACTTGGTTGTTCATATAAAACTATTAAGCCACTTCTAAATTACTTTCTTTTGTGACATTTTCAATCAAACAATGCACTTGTGGAACATTACCCTATATTACATGGTATAGAAGCCCAATGTAGCACATCAGTATCATAAGGAATGAGTACTAAGAAATAAAAACAACCTTATCCAATTGCTTCTCAAATGCAGGTACTTTCCAACTTAGAAAATAAGAGAGAATAATGTATCACAAAATAACAAAAATTTGAAATATTACTAGGTCTTTGGCTCACTTTAGACAAGAGGCAAATTTGAGAGTAGCACAAGAACATCAATATCAGCTCAGAAAGTAATTAGCTTTGTGATTCATTCATTCCACAAGTATTTTTTATGATGCCGATTACATGTAAGGCTCAGGGTTACTGTTCTGGAGACCAGGGATGGTAGCTATAATATAATGGGAAAAAATGGTCTTGGATTCTCCTCCACTTATGAGCCGTCTAATCATAAAGTTATTTAACAGTTTTTAAAAGTCTATTTTTTACATCTATATAAACACAATACCCCTTACAAGACTATCAGGAGGATAACACGCGATACGGGGGCAACCACCCAGCACAGTATCTACACAGTTCAATGAATATTTGAGGAATTGAACAAAGATAATACAAATAAAAATTGTGACCTCAAGAAGCTTATGATCTATTAATAGAGATGAAAAATAAACATGACTTTAGTGCTAATAAAAACTGTTAGTAAAAACAAATGTTTAAAGTATTGAATAAAGGAATAACTACTTCACTTTATGAAGAAGCGCATTTGACCTGGGTCTAAGAATGTGGAGATCCCTTGGCCATGCACAGATTAAGAGAAAACAAGATGCACGGTATGTAAGTGGGAAAATCTTTTCTTTTTTTCCACTAAATGTAGAAAGCATAAAGAATCAAAGAAAGAGGAAATACTTCTATTTGGCTAAAACTGGAATTAAGGGTAGATTACAAACAGCCTTGAATCTCAAATTAAGGCATTTGAAAAACAAGTAGGATGTGACATGTTCTGAACTATGCTGAAGGAAGATAATCCAGTGGAAATACATAAAATAAACTAGAATATGGAGAAAGGATATATGGAGAGAGAGCCAGAAGGCTACTATGGTAGTCCAGGCATGAGATACAACTAAAGACCTGAACTACAGTGCTGGGGCCCCACCACGGGGGCAGGGTCCCTTAAGACCTATGGATCTGGCAGTAGTCGACTGAAGAAACGTAAAGTCAGAAACAATGAGAGACAAAGAGACGAGACACACAGAATAGAATTTTCAAAGGTGGGAACACAGAGGACCCCTGCCCATTTGTGGGGTTCCAATGAGTAGCCCCAACTGTCAGTTCCACTCAGCTTTTATTGAAGGCTACTTGCTCATTAGCTCAGAGGGCAAGCTGAGGAAGGGAACAAGACAGCAACAGTTTCTCTGGCAGGCATAACAGCTCCCATTGTTTCTATAATCATTAACTTTAAGGGTCTGAGCAGACTTGAGAAATCCGGAACCTACATAGATTCCTGGGAAGGGGGGTGTTAATACCCACTAATTCACTGTGGAATAAAATGCCACTGGCATCAATATCCTCTGAAGAATCGGTGGGAAAGAGGAATTTTCCTCTCATCACCACCACAGAGGTGTCTTCCTCTGTGATAAAGGATGTAAGCCCTCCTATCCATATTTCATGTTTTGAGGTGTTCCCTTGATCTCTGCCCCAGCCATAATATAAATCTCCACAACAGGTATTTGCTCTGGCTGCTGACTGGGCAGGAAACAGCCTAGTTAATGTTTCTTGCTATGCCTTGCACACAGCATCCTCTGTGGCCATTATTCCTTTAGAGTGTTTATTATAGACCCAGCAGGAGTGATTGCAAGCTATATCCCCTATAGGCCAGGCTTCTAGAAAAAGGAGGAAACTTGCTCAGATAAGAAATTTAGCTGCGGCTGGCTTAAAGTAAACTAGATGACTTCCCATTGTTTCGACTTGCTCAGCTTACTTTTGTATTTTCCCCTTTTTCTGGGAGTGTTTTCCCTTGACAAGAATGGGGTCTTAGGTCCCCATTCTGCCTGCACTATAGTAACAGCACTAGAACTGAACAGAAAGGGAATGATAGAAGATTTGACTGCAGTGGATAAAAAATTACTTGCTAAAAGCAAAGTAGAGGGACATTTATAAAATAATCTACATGACTGGAAGATGAAGATACTGCTAATATAAATGGGAAAAAACATCAGCTAATGTGACCAGGAAGTCAAGTGCAACAAGAACCATTATAATGAACTCTCACCTGCATGTAGGGGTGTATGTCAATTAGACAAATATATACATTATATGCATATATATATATATATATATACACACAAACACATGTTTTTGTTTTACAGATACATTATACATACCTTATTACTGTTTTCTTGGCAATTTTGAAACTTACCACTAAGGAATGATTTTTAAAATGCAACCAACACTGAAAAATTATATCAGCTTTAGAGGAACAATATGCTTAGACAAATATAGGTAGTTTTCTAAAGATCATCATGTTCCATTTTATTCAACCCTGTAACAAAGGACTAATTTTACTATTCACTATAAGAGGTACTCTTTAAAATACGATAATACAATAAAAAAAGAGTGTGGTGTTTTAAAAGTTTCAACCATTTTTCTTAGTTTACACTTACTCTCTGTAATTCCCATTTCTCAATAAGGTGTTCCACTTCACCGCCAAGAACTGTGGTATTAGAGTCATTCAAGAGTAGGAATCCATTTTTTACATCAATAATGCCTGAGAGCTTAACCTTAGTTCCAGGTGGTGTGTTCAGACTAAAACAAAAAAAGAGTGTAAAGTTAAAAAACATATTAAAGCTCTTCACCAAACAGGAAATCAGTCTCATATTATGACCTAACCAAATTCTTCAAATGCCCTAACAAATACCAAAACTGGTTTTCAGTAGACTGGTTATATAATATAAATACATCACCAGGGAGAAAGTTAGAAGACCAGGAACAAATCTGCCATTTTCTACTTTAATGACAAGAAAGGAGCTTTAGTTTCCACACACAGAAGATAAAAAAAAGAAGTCAACAATCACACTTCACAAAGTTGCAGAAATAGGATAAAAGATATAAAAGTACTTCTTCAACTATGCCATACTATACAAGATTTGCCATTTATTTCCTCTGACATTTGACTATGCATTGCAAAAATATACTTATCAAATTAACTTCAATACAGAGAAAGATTTCTGACTGGTAATAATCTAAAAACTTAACATCTACATGAGCTAAAGTAATCCACACAAAATAATGCTCTTTTGTGTTACCCATATACTCAAAAATCAAACGAGAAATATGGCATTTATATAATAACTGTAAAGGAACTTTTTACACACTAACTTTATATACTCACTTTAAAAGAACATTCCTATAATAGGCTAATAATATTAGATTTGGAGCAAAAATACCATGATTCCTTTTACAAAAACCAAAGATGAGATGGTTACCCTCCTATCAATCTTCTGATAAAAGAAACAAGGAAAGATATCCATTTCATCACATAGGTATGTTCTAAAGTAAAAGCATTTCTACTGAGCCCCATCTCATCTTTTCCTACCTCCACCAAAGGGGAAGGTACTCCAAACAGTACTCCTAAAGTCTGGCCTAAACCACTTAGGAAAAATTAGCAAATTACTCTGAAATGGCTTCACATTGTTCACATTTTAAAAGCTCATGAAATTTACCATATGCTAATATATGACCATCAGAACTGTCATTGAATGGCACACCAAAACACACAATAATGAATGCCACTCAGCAAGATACTGCCACCTATCAACACAAACACAGGTGTTAAGACACTGATATACCAAAGTTATGACATCTTACCAGTTTGTTTGTACAGTGCTGCCAATATAAGCACATGGTTACAAGCTCATGAACTTAATTGTCAAACCTCAGTACAACAGTTCTGATGGTCATTCCAGAAAAAGAGTCCCAAGATTGCTTTGAAGGGTCGACTAGGCACTGTCATTGGTGCATAGCTTCCCAAGGGGAGTACTTTGAAGGTGATTGGAAGTGATATTCATCAGTGAGGTATATAGCACTTTTTCTAGGATTAATTCTCAAACCTAATTATCAGACTTCATATATAATTTTTATGTATCAATGATACCTCAATAAAGCTATTAAAAATTATTTTGAGGACCTGAAGCTAAAACATTCTATTACTTACAACTTATAAAATGAATAGTCATGAACACCCTTGCCTACCCTAACCATTAAGTAGAGAATTCTACAGTGGTAAATGTAGTAAACTTAGAACAATCTCTATCAGACTTCAAGATCAGCAACAACTAAATACAGTTACATTAACTGAAGAAGTTTTTCCCAACTTCAAGTAAATCCAGAATGTCATGACTTTACAGTCAACATATAAATCAAAAAGATAAGCAGTAAGGACCCAGGCTGCTATACTATTTACCTCTAAATATCTATATACTAATGAATTATGTCATTCTTAAGACCTATATAGTCAAATTATTTGAGTATAGACTAATAATTTCATTGGGACAAATGATAGTTTCACCAGATTATAGTTGTATTCCCACAGAAGAAAAACAGAGACTAATTACTTTGATACATGTATATACAATGTGTTAATGACCAAATCAGGGTAATTTCCATATCTATCACCTCAAACACTTTTCTTTGTGTTGGGAACACTACAAATCTACTCTGCTAGTTACTTTGAAATATACAATAAATTATTGTGAACTATAATCCCCCTAGTGTGCTACTGAACAGTAAATCTTAATCCTTCTAACTATATTTGTGAACCTATTAAACAAACCTCTCTTTATCTTCCCATTACTCTTCCCAGCCTCTGATGACCACCATTCTATTCACTACCTTCATGAGATCAAGTTTTTTTAACCACCCACATATAAGTGAGAACTTGCAAGGTTTGTTTTTCTATGCCTGGCTTATTTTACATAACATAATACCCTCTAGTTCCATCCATGTTGCTGCAAATGACACGATTTCATTCTTTATTACAGTGGAATAATATTACATTGTCTATATATACAACATTTCCTTTATCCACTCAACCACTGATTGAGTGGATCAGTGGTTGATCCCATATACTAAGAATTAAGAATAGTGCTATAACAAACATGGCAGTGCGCGTATTTCTTCAGTATGCCAATTTCCTTTCTTTTGGATATAAACCCAGCAGTGGGACTGCTGGATCATATGCCAATTCTATTTTTCATTTTTTTAGGAACCTCCATCCTGTTTCCCATAGCTGTACTAATTTACATTCCTACCAATAGTGTACCAGCATTCCCCTTTTTCACAGGCTCTTCAGCATATTTTTTTTGTCTTTTTGATAATAGTCATTCTAACAAGGGTAAAAGGACATTTCATTGTGGTTTGATTTACATTTTCCTTATGATTACAGCACTTTTTCCTTTGTACTACAGCACTAGATTAAGGAGTTGGAACACAAAAGATGCTAAAACACTGGATAAATGCTTACTCAGGAAACAACTATGGTATAGGAATTTATGTTAAGTGAAAAAGCTCAATGGACCCACAGTATTCAGGTAAGAGCATAACAATGACCAAGAAGAGAAAAAAATGGGGGTGGGGGTGCAAATGTCCATTGAAAGTTCCCATCTTGGAAAACAGGGCTCAAACTGCCTTAATAGGAACACTGAGGATAAAGAAGACACTTTCCCTTCCTTCTTATTGCTTTTCTCCGTTCCATTAGGCATGACTCTGTAAGACTGTCATAAAAATACCAAGAGAGAGATTTGGAAAATTATTCCTTAGGGCGTTCCTCCTCATCTTCCCCAACTTCAATCATTTCCTAAGAAAATTCATTAGCCTCTAAGACTTTGCTAGAACATTAAATGATATGATTGACAATATCATACACACAGCTACCAAGCTATCAAGAAAGAAACAGTAACCTATTTATTTAATTATATTTGTTCTGAACAACTGAATGACCTAAAATTTCTGACAAAACAGAAAAGATTACTTTTCATGTAAAATACCTTAAATTTCTGTTTTTATAATTAACACTGAACTAACTCCATTTTTAACTATTTTCTATACAGATAAAGCAGAAAAGCAAAATGTAATTTCATCTGAAAAGATACAAAAGAGTTCATGCCTTCTTTTTGAAATTCTTAAAATGATTCTTTCATTGTGTAGAAAAATATATAAAATAAAGTGTCAATCACCTTATTTTTGACATATAACTAAATTCCACCGCTGTGCAACTCATATGACCATCAGTCATCTGCAATCGCAGCATCCTTGGGGCAGCCTGAGATTCTTCATTATCCTTTGGTGCAGCAACATTGCGAATTTTTTGAATTTGCAAAACACACGGACCTTCAAGCTGTCAAAACACAAAAGAAATTTTAAAAAATCACTTTCTAGTCACAGCTATTTTCATTTATCATGTTTCTGTTTTCCCTAATGGTCACACTTTATGATTTATAATGGCAACTTCAAATAAGGTCAAAACTAAAATTATATTATACCCTGTATATCAGGTACTTTGGGGAGTTTTAGTATTTAAAGATAAAACTTCAAAGGAATATCCTGAAGAACAATTTTTTTATATATATAATTCTGAATTAATTTTCAGACAGTAACAAGAACACCCTAAGAAATCAAGTTATATTTCTGGATGAAAGTACATTAACTGATGAATTTAGTCTTATGCAATCTAAATAGTACACATACATCCTGCTTCTCCTCCCAAGTACATTAAAGGGCATTTTGAAAATAAAGAAATAGATAATTTTTTAAGAAACATCAACCCTAACAGCAGTTCAAAGAAATACTTTCTGTTCAGATATCAAGTTAAAAGTGCACCCTCTTCTGGTGTAAAGGAAGAATACAATACCTCTAAACTAGACGAAGTTCAAGAAGTGTGAGTTCTTCTTGACTTATTTTTACATTTTTTAAACTGATATTAAATCTAATGCTGCATTATATAGGTTAGCCATCAGGAGAAGAAATGTTTCTCCAACCAAATTTCGATCTAAGAAAAAAAACCAAACTAACTAGGTATAAAGTTAAAATTTTTATATAATAAAATGCTTATAGCAAAGTTAGGAAATGACAGCAAAATTTGTTTACATGTTTGAAAAATAAATTTAACTAAAGTAACAACTTTTACATCTTTAAGCCGTATCAAACTTCAGGGGAACAAAGGATAATTCTTAAAAATAAATAGTCTTTTAAGTAAAATCTCAATTTATATTTTCAACAAAGAGAAATGTGTAATGCCTGACAAACATTTACACTTTATTTCCCAAGCAAGCATGTTTCCACATTGAAAATTTTCTATTCCTTATTTGCAGTATTTTACCTGCAAAGGGATAATTCTGATATTAATTTAGGCCTAGAGAATATGATTAGGAAGAAGAATCTAAAATTTCATCTGATTTTCAGTTACGAATAAAAAATTCCAAGTTAAAACAAGTCTAAAATCCTTAACAAGTATAGATAAGCTCTTAATTCAAGATAAAGTTTTTCCTTGGCTTTTGTTAATGTCATTAAAATAATGACATTTAAATTAAATGATAGGCAGGTTATGGTTATGATAATGTTCATCATTCTCTTTATTTTAGTTCTCCCAATATCTTTAGCCAAGGCATTGATAGATATCTAGCCTAGGCCTGACCAATACCATCCACTAGCCACATGCAGGTATTTATATTTGCATTTAAATTAATTAAAATTAAATGAAATTCAAGTGTTCAGTTACACTAGCCATATTTCAAGTGATCTAAGTCTAGACAGCACAGAGACTGTTCACCATTCCAAAATGCCTACTGGACAGTTGGTTATGATTTAGACCTTTGTGTTCCAAACTGAGACCCACACATAATAGGGACTACATTTCCATGGAAAGATGTGAGGGAAATACTTGTTTCTATTTAATTTTTAGTAAGAAAAAAAAAATCAAACTTTACTAATATTCAATATCCAGAGCAACAAGGGCACCCTCGCTCAGTCCATACAACACAAAGCATGTTTGTGGAATTTGGGGAGCTCAACATCCCATGGGTGTTCACATGACACCTTCACTGGTTTGTTTACTTTCAATGTGTTGTGACAAACTGCCTTTTATTGGTGCACAGTTACTTGGATATATGAATTATATTACCTAGTTTTAACCACCAGTGATCACAAAATGGACGAGTCACTTTAGAACAGCAGTTCTCAACCTGTGGGTTGCGACCCCTTTATTCCATTTGTAACAATGCGGCAAGTAGGAAGGTTGAGAACCACTGCTTTAGAAGATTCTGCTAAAGAAATACAAATTAAAAATAATGCCAATGATGTAAACACAGGGTAGAAATAGGACTAGACTGTTTTGCTGATCTCCTACAGCTAAGTTGACCATGAAAACAAAAAGCTGGGGAATGAATACTAGGAGGAACACTTGCCCCCAACTCCTATGTTTCCTAGCAAGCAACAAGTTTGTTTATTTAATTAATTCGATCCCTGGCCTTTCCGTCCCTTTGTCCCTTTGAATAGTGGACCCTTCTGTAAATGTGACCTCGTTTAGGAAAAGGCTCTTTTCAGATGTAATTAAGATAAGGATCTAGCATAAGAACCCACTGGATTGGGGTAGGACCTACATCCAATGATAAGCATCTTTTGAAGAGAAGGTGAAACACACACAGGATAAAGCTTATGTGAAAAATGGAGGCAGAAACTGAAGTTACACATCTACAAGCCAAGAAAGGCCACGGATTGCCTACAACTATCAAAGCTGGGAAAGAAACATGAACAGATTCTCCCTCACAGACTCCCAAAGCCCGCTAACACATTTATTTTACACTTCTGGCCTACACAAATGTGAGAACATAAATTTCCATTGTTTTAAGTTACCAAGTTTATGGTAATTTGTTACAGCTGCTTATGGAATGACTCATTTTGCTGGGAAGAACGCTGTGTATTTGCCTCCGCCTCACTATTCTTCATCTTGAAATCTATTACACTTGGAGACCATGAGGAAGAAGTCACTTCTTTAGCCTCCTCAGTGAATCGGCACTTCCATGAGTGAGTGTACCTGTCTGCATATTTTACGGTTCAGTTAATGGTTGCCTCATCAGGCCACATCTTTCAAATACACTTTTATCCGTAATAAAGTTCATATTTAGGCCCACATCTGCCACTCTTTTACTTTCTAACCAGCTCAAAAATAAAGTAGAAAAGGTGATACTATTTATTAGAGTCTCCTAAAAAACCCACAAATTATACATAATCTCGATTGCCACGTCTCAACCTGAATCGCCAACATTTAAGATTAGTAGTTTCCCATTCAGAAATATTCTGCAAGTAAATCAGCAGATATAATGAATTGTTTCATTATTCTTCTTATACTAACCAGTTTATCATATTCTGTAGTTAAAACATAGGAAAATATTTGACTTATATATACATATATATACGTACAAATATATATAAATAAAATAGAATAAAACATTATGGCTTAAGATCCTCAATCTTGAATCTAAAGTCATCTAAAAACATCCACAAAAATAGATCAGAATTAATTTCAAAACCTTTGTTCAACTACAGTCAAGGTCAACCCCCAAATCAAAAATATATCAATTTTAGATGAAAATAATTTTTAAAAATTCATTCTTAACTACTCAAGACTTCTTTAATGTCTGATTTTTATATGAGTAGTAAGGATTAAACAGATTTTTAACAGATAAGAATTTATCCATATACACCCAGGTAAATATCTCTAACTCTATTAAATAATATGTAGTCTCTGCCAAAAATACTGTCAAGCCATTCATCCAGGCTTCATCTCTTTCTCTCCTTAGACAGAGTTACTAGTTATACCAACTGAAAGAAAGTATCATATTTAAATTGCTGTATCCGTTTATCAATTTACTGTTCATATTAAATAACATTCTTATCTATCAATTAGATCCTCCAAAGTTTGGATGACATGGAACTGGTTCTCTGTAGTGTGATCACACCTAGATGAATAGCTAAACTAAGAGTTTTTAAGACTCCAGAAACCATTTACATTTAGACATTCTATGACATTTAGTCTGAAAACATCTGCCAGCCATTTCTTCTTATAATCTTACCTATTTCCTTCAGAAAAAATTAATGTCTCAATCTATAAAAAGCATTCATATTTCTGCATCAACCCCAGGAACAAGCCATACACCCAAAAAGAAACTATGAAGTGTGGTTCAGTTTCTATCCATGTTCAACCACTCTTACAAAGTGGATTATAATTAAGAGAAAATAAAATTTTATCCTCCACAGTCCTTTACCTACTGAAAACATTTTCCATTTCTTCCTCTACCCTATCACTACTTCCAAAAAACACTTCTAATGGCTTCACTGGAAATGTTCTAGGGCTCATTATCTCATTTATTTGTTTCAAAGGATGTTTTTGACTGGACCTTTCACCTCCTTAGGACTCGGACAACAGGGTAATACTTCAAAAAAGCTTGCCTTAAATAAAGAAATACTAATTCTCCCTGTATCTGCTTTAAAAGCCTGAAAAATAAGCTTTAAATAAAATTTATGATGCTCTCTTTCTTACCTATTTCCTTCTCTGTCAAAATAACCCTTAGTATCATTTCAACACAGTGACTTAAACAAACAGAGGTAGGTAGAGCAAAAGAAAAGTTTGATTTGTTACACTCTATACCATTCTAAGTGTGGTATCAGACCCTCCCCTCCCCCCAAAAAACTAAAATAAAAAAGAACTGTGTACTGAACAATGTCATCTATGCATCTAGCTACACTGCTGAAGTGTAGCTAGACATGCAATGCACATCTATTTTATCTACAATTCATACATTTTGAGGAATGATCAATTTTATTTCCAAAAAGAACTCTTAAAATGTGTGTGTGTATATATTTTTTGCACCCTGGGCACATATAATCTTAGAAATTTCAGAAACATTGCCATGTTATCCTTGCAAACGTCTAGGTAAGTCCCAGTTTGGAGGACATTTTCCTCCAGAAGAGTTCAATGTCCACCTCTGGAGTAACAATATTGAAAAGAGTCGCAGCTTCAGGCTAGTGTCAAAGAAAACTTTAGCCAGAATCTTAATGCAGTGTAAATTACTAACCCCCCACCCCATCCCACCCCATGCCCCAGCTCCAGGCAGAGGCACATATCCTTTCTACAAAACAGTTTTTCTTATTCAGGTACCCAAGATTCCTACACAGAAAGATTAAAAAACATGAAATCACAAGAAAATATTGTGAAACTTAATAAAGAAACAAGCTACAAATAATGAAAAACAAAAAAGAAATTATTAACAAATATATGTAGGACTTGAGATGATTCCTTTTGATGATTGGTAATCATCAAACACAGAGTACAAAGTAATAACCCTAACCTACAGAACTTGTCCAGAACTCTAAACCCAGTAACTAAGAAACAAATATTTTTCTCAAATATATTTACAAATATATATCAAGCTATGCAATAAGGCTCTAGTAATTTCAAAATACAGTATTCAGTCCAAATACTCTAATTATAATGTAACTGAATTAGAAATTATAGCAAAGAATTATATTTTATAACTAAAACAGGCAAAGAATAAATCACAGAGATGAATTGAAAAATATTTACAAGTGAATGACACTGGAAGTACCATGTATAAAAACTTCATAGGTTAAGACATAATATAGTTATATGTTGTATATTATATATATTTCCTATTTATATGTTTGTAAATGTGGGAATATAGTTAACTCTGTGCTAGGAGAAAAATTAATAGTCTTAAGATGCTTACATCAGAAAAGAAGGAAGAAAACTGAGGAGTTGAACTAAGAAGCTGAGGAAGGGAAACAATGAGTTTGAATTATGTAAAAGGAAGATAAATTAAGGAAATAAAAATAACAATAAAGAAGGTTGACAAAGTCTAGTGTTACCAAGGCTAATGAAACTGATACTTAATAAAAATGATCAAGAAGCAAAGAATAAAGATGCAAACCAACAATGTAAGGACAAATAACAATAATTTAAAAAGACTCGAACATACACTCAGCAATTAAAAAACAGTAAGATGGTAACTAAGGACAGCATTTAGACAACATCCATGAACTAGTAAATGGAAAGACAAAATGTTTCACATCCATACAATGGAATATTAGCCACCAATAAATAACAATAACTATTAACATATGCTATGTCATGGATTATCCTCAAAAATACTACACTAAGTAAAAGGAGCTAAATGTCTGATTCTAGTCATGTGCAATATCAAGCAAAAGCAAATTTATTTTTAAAATGATAAAGAAATATATATACATATTAAGAATAATAAGTACAAAGTGGTAGAATTTAAGATCAGTATATAAATATCAGTTAATTTTCTATATACCAGTAACAGACAGAAATACAAAAATTTTTTAAACACCATTTACAATAACAAAAAAAGAAACGCACAGCTTATATACATCATTCAATAAATTATAAAACTTTCTGAAAAAAATAAAGAAATACATTCAGAGTTAGGCTGGAGCCAGCTCATAAGAGACTACTATGTGCATTTCTTCCTAATTCCAGGTTCAGTAATTTCACAGCGCAGCTTATAACCAGCAATGAAAGGAATATTTATACCACAGAAAGTGGCAAATGCTATATATCTTTCTTTCTCTTTAGTTTACTAGCATTTCACTACTAATACCACATCATATAAATAGATCAATTGTCTTAAAGCTGATCTGAAATTCAATGCAATTTCAACCAAAACGCCAACATAATTTTTTTAAGAGACTTTATCATTTCATTCTGAAATTTATATGGAGAGGGTAGAATAGCCTAAGGAAAAATAACGTTTTTATAACCATAGAAAAATGTGCTAATTTCAAGTGCCACAAAAGATAGTATTCAACTGGATCTCATGTACACTACTGAAATTAATATAAATTGGTATAACGGCTTTGCAAAATATTTAGCATTATCTTGTAAAGCTGAACAACTGGCTTCGTTCTACCATGCAGTAACTCAATTCTTGGTTATATTAATAATTTCTAGGGCTCAGCGCCTATGCTCAGTGGTTAGGGCACCAGCCACATACACCAGGGCTGGCGGGTTCAAAGCCAGCCAGGACCTGCTAAACAACAATGACAACTACAATAAAAATAATAGCTGGGCATTGAGTCATGTGCCTGCAGTCCCCAGCTACTTGAGAGACTGAGGCAAGAGAATTGCTTAAGCCCAAGAGTTTGAGGTTGCTGTGAGCTATGATGCCATGGCACTCTTCCAAGGGCATCATAGTGAGACTCTGTCTCTAAATAAATAAATAAATAATTTCTAGGAAAACTCTCATACATGTACATGAGGAAACATATATAAGTTTATTCCTAGAAACAGTGTCTATTATTTTTAAAAATCACCTAAATATCTATCAATAGGAGATTTGGTAAGTAAACAGTATATGTACAGTTTGGTATTATACAAATGAGAGATGAAATGTACAATACCTATATTGCAACATGGACATATACTAAGTCCGACAATTAAGTCTGTGAACTCATCTTAGAAAAAGTGCTACTTACCTCATGGCTGAATATCACTTTAGTTACCTTTGAAGTACTTGGGAAACTATGCACCAACCCCAGCACCTAATCCATACTTCAAAGCAATTTTGGAACTCTTTTTCTGGAATGGCCATCAGAGCTGCCATCATACAAGTTCTGACAATGAAGTTAGCGAACTTGTCCTAGCAGAAGTGCTTTGATGGGTGGACCAGGAACCTGCATCAGTGCGGAGCTTCCCAGAGGGAGTACTTCCATGGTGATCATAGAGACATTCAGCAGTCAGGTATGTAGCATTTTTTCTAGGATGAGTTCACAAACGTTATTGGCAGACCATTCTTTCTACTATCTTCATTTTAACCTCACAAATGATAAGATTTGTTACATACTAAAAATAGATGTAGGTATAAAGAATAGTAGGAATATCGATCTTTAAAGATTGTTTCTGCTCAAAAGAGGTCAAGACAATTAGAAGAGAAGAAGTAGCTTTTGAATTGGGATTTGAAAAATAAATAGCAGTCTGCCTGGCAACTAAGGGAAAGATGTTCAGGTGCTGCAACAAAAAAAAAAAAAAAACACCTGATTTTTCGGAAAGTCACAGTTTCCTCATCTCTGCAATAAAAAGGAGGGCTATGATGATTTCTATTCAATGCTGTTGTGAAGACTGTATAGATAATATACACAAATTACCAAGTAGCTTCTCCACAAGTAACAGAAGAAAAATGATGATGATATCATGATTTTACTAAAACCCAGGGTTCTCCTAGATAAGGTAGGGGCTGTTTATACCAAAAAAGATCAAGGGGAAATCATAGCAAAAGCGTGAAGTATACTGAAAGAAACAGTTTTGGGAAGGTAGTCCTTCATCCTGATCTCAAATTTTTCAAGTGATATTCACATACAGCAAGAAAGTTTAAAAGAAAATAATAATTATGAAAGAAAAACTTTCTGAATCATAAATATGATGATATATTTACTTGAAGATCTAACCCTGCGGAATTAAATTTTTAAAACAGTAAGTGCTATACAATTGAAAAATGGACAAAATAATCTTGAATAGATTTTCCCAAACTTGAGAGTCCCTGAAAGTAAAACGTTATCAATTTATACTTCAAAATACTAATGATAGCACAGCATATAATTTTTGTTTATTCTATCATTCAAAGTAATTATAGCAGATGAAATAGAAGGAAAGTATTGTGGAATCACAGTCAAAAGTAACAATTTTCCCCAGTGTGTAATTCTCCAGTTTCCATATTTCAATTCTTTATTTCTCTTTCTATTCTCTGGGAAAATTTTAAAAAGGCAAATTGTTTATTTTTCAATTGTGAGAAGAGTATCTGTCTAATATATTTTGTTTGGTGTGGCCTTTTTAAAGTCCAGAAAGCCCTATTATTAGTAATTACCAACAAGAACTCATATATGAAGCCTAAAATCAGAGTTTGAATAATCTATATTTCAAAAAATAGAAGTATATTTTAATTTTAGTAACTCTTTAAAAGGAAAGCTAATAAATTGTATTAGTTAGCACAGAATAAATTAACATACAAGAAACACGATACAAATTCATTTAAATTAAAACTTAAAAATTTTTTTTAATTATGTTTCCTTAAAACCATCTAATTACAGACTGTGTGGAAGGGTGAGAGAGCATTCACATTGAATTTTAAGGCAGTGCGTCCATCTTGTGGTTGATATTGGTATTGCCAAGGCTTTGAGACTGTCCTAGTTGGAAAAATTACATCTTAATCAGTTTCCATTTTTAAAAGGCAAACACAACCCGTCAGGGCTAGAACTTACAAAAAACAAAAACTGAAAGCCTTTCCTGTTAGGACTCAATTTCAGCGCATCAGATCCTCATGTAGCAGGAAAGGTAACAAAAGTGTTTTTACATTAACCTATATTTCATAATCAACTTTCACATCCTTGGTTTAAAAAACTATAAAGATTAACTCCAGCAAAATATTAAACCTAGAGATCATGAAAAATATAAAATAGCTGTACTTCCTTTTTATCATGATGTTTTTCCAATGCAGTTTAGCTTACAAGCACCACTGTCCAAGGACTTTGTAGTATCTAACAAAAAAAGGCCCTAGACAAGAAGTTACAAACATAGCTTCCCTACCACACGTCCCTCCACACTCAGTGTATGGCCTTAGAATCCATCATGAACTGCCTATGGGAAAATCTAACTCAGGCTTGAAAGTCTACAGAAAACTATCACCTTCCCACTCTTAACCACTTTTTAAATTTCTGTCTGAAACGTTCCAGTGAAACCTGATGGAGAAAATATAGGAAATGTAAAATAATGTTAAGAGAATGACAGGAAACAGAAAAGAACCTGAGCAAAACAACTACTCATATATTAATTCATAATAAAGTTACTTACAATTTTTGCCATTCTACTTTCTCCCAAAATAATCAATGATAATAGCAATTATTAAGAGTTCAGCTTCAATACCCAGATGATGCCCTTCTGCAGGCCCCAAATGTGTCTTAGATGTAAATTCATTGTGTCCAGGTTTAAATGTCTTCAAACTATAAACCTACAATCTTTCTTACCTGATCAGCTCTCCCTTCTCCCTCTCCACCCTCAAATTCCCCAATGCTGAAAACAGTATTATCTAAGTGTTATTAATTATAACAATATGCATGTGTGAGCATTTGTTTTGCCCACTGAGGAGGGGAAATTTGAAGACTCTCCTCTATACTCTTTTAATCTACCTCAACAGAGAATTACTGGTCTGTTTTGGGAAACACCTCCAGGACCATGTTGAGCCTCAGGACTACTCAATGAGTTTCTAAAAGGGTTAGAAGACACATGGGTGAGATCCTTAAAGAAATGACACAAGGTTAATGGAGTTACCTCCCACTAAGGTAAGAGCTACCTCTCCTCTTTTGCTTAAGTATTAGGGCAAATCCTTTCCAATCCTCACTTTTTCTCTCTTAGAAAAGTTAATATTACAGACAGTTCTAGAACTTAGTAGAAACAGAGCAGGGCTTTGAGCCTGCTTTGCTTCTATGACAGAGATAAGATAGCACAAGCAGCAGAGTTCTACATTAGGGTTTAGGGCCAAAACCCACACAACAGTGATGTATCCATTTGCCTTACTTCATTCACTGAATTCCCCTGGAGCTCTCTCAGTAACAAGATACGTACCTGACATAATAAAGATTCATGAATTCTTGGATTTCCAGGACAAAAAAAAAATCCTAATTTGCTCATAATCTTCAAGACTTGCTATATGCATTGTACTACTTCTAGTCTTTTACGTACATTATCTCAATTATTTAATACAATAATATTTCAATGATGAGGAAATTAAAATCTAACAAGATTAATTAACTTGCGAAAAGTCACAAAAACTACTAAGGAGAAGAAATAGACACTGTATTTAAACCCAAGCCAACAAAACAATCTACACCTTTGTCTTTCCAATCTATTACTGATCCCTATTGCCTTATTCCCCTTCACACTTAATCTGAAACATGTCATAACTATGCCTCCTCTGCTTCGTAGAATAGCTAGTGTATCACACATTTTAAGTTTTCTGTGTGAAATAGTTTTTGGAATGTTAGTTTTTCATATGCCCTATTCAGAAGATTATTAGATAACCCAGTTTTTCTTTCTTTCATTCTTTTTTTCTTATTTTTTATTAAATGATACCTGTGTACATTAATGCAATCATGGGGTACAATGTGCTGGTTTTATATACAATCTGAAATATTTTCATCAAACTAGTTAACACAGCCTTCACAGCATTTTCTTAGTTATTGTGTTAAAACATTTATATTCTACATTTAGTAAATTTCACATGTACTCTTATAAGATGCACCTTAGGAGTGTTCCCACCAATTACCCTAACTCCACCCATCCTCTCCCCTCCCCTCCTTATTCCCTTTCCCCATATTCTTGGGCTATAATTGGGTTACAGCTTTCACATGAAAACTATAAATTGGTTTCATAGTAGGGCTGAGTACATTGGATACTTTTTCTTCCATTTTTGAGATACTTTGCTAGGAAGAGTATGTTCCAGCTCCATCCATGTAAACATGAAAGAGGTAAAGTCTCCATCTTTCTTTAAGGCTGCATAATACTCCATGGTGTACATATACCACAACTTATTAATCCTCTCATGGGTCGATAAGCACTTGGGCTTCTTCCATGACTTAGCAATTATGAATTGGGCTGCAATAAACATTCTGGTACAAACACCTTTGTTATAAACTGATTCTTGGTCTTCTGGATAGATACCTAGTAGAGGAATTGTAGGATCAAATGGCAGGTCTATTTTTAGATCTCTCAGTATTCTCCAAACATCTTTCCAAAAGGAATGTATTAGTTTGCATTCCCATCAGCAGTGTAAGAGTGTTTCCTTTTCTCCACATCCACGCCAACATCTCTGGTTTTGGGATTTTCTGATGTGAGCTGTGTAACTCTTAGTGGAGTTAGATGCTATCTCATAGTAGTTTTGATTTGCATTTCTCTGATGATTAAGGATGGTGAGCATTTTTTCATATGTCTGTAAGCCGTGCACTTGTCTTCTTCAGAGAAGTTTCTCTTCAAGTCCCTTGCCCACCCTGAGATGGGATCACTTGTTCTTTTCTTGCTAATACGTTTGAGTTCTCTGTGGATTCTGATTATTTAACCTTTGTCGGAGACATAATCTGCAAACATCTTCTCCCATTCTGAGGGCTGTCTGCTTGCTTTGCTTACTGTGTTCTGGCTGTGCGGAAGCTTTTTATTTTGATCAGGTCCCAGTAATGTATTTTTGGTGTTGCTTCAATTACCCAGGGGGTCCTCCTCATAAAATATTTTCCCAGGCTGATTTCTTCAAGTGTTTTCCCTGGACTTTCTTCTACTATTTTTATAGTTTCATGTCTTAAGTTTAAATCTTTAATCCAGTAAGAGTCTATCTTAGTTAAAGGTGAAAAGTGTGGGTCCAGTTTCAGTCTTCCACAGGTTGCCAGCCAGTTCACCCAGCACCATTTGTTAAATAGGGAGTCTTTTCCCCACTGAATATTTTTCATTGGCTTATCGAAAATCAAATGATGGTAAGTAGCTGGGTTCATCTCTTGGTTCTCTATTCTGCTCTATACATCTACCTCTCTGTTTTTGTGCCAGTACCATGCTGTTTTGATCACTATCAATTTATAGTATAGTCTAAGGTCTGGTAGCATAATTCCTCCTGATTTAGTTTTATTTCTGAGTAATGTCTTGGCTATTCAAGGTTTTTTTCTGATTCCATATAAAATGAAGTTATTATTTTTCCAAGGGCTAAAAGTATGACAGTGGTCCTTTAATAAGGATTGCATTAAAATTGTGTATTGCTTTGGCTAGTATGGACATTTTAACAATGTTGATTCTTCCCAGCCATGAGCATGGTGTGTTTTTCCATTTGTTAACATCTTCAGCTATTTCTTTTCTCAGAGTTCCACAGTTCTCGTCTCTTCATAGACATCTTTCACGTGCTTTGTTAGGTCAACTCCCAAATATGTCATCTTCTTTGGCACTACTGTAAAAGGAATAGAGTCCTTGACTGTTTTTTCAGCTTGACTATTGTTAGTATATATACAGGCTACAGATTTGTGAGTATTGATTTTGTAACCTGAGACGCTGCTATATTCCTTGATCTCTTATTCTAAGAGTTTTGTAGTTGAATCCCTGTGGTTTTCCAGATATACAATCATATCATCTGTGAAGAGTGAAAGTTTGATCTCTTCTAACCCTATATGGATACCCTTGATTGCCTTTTCTTGCCTAATGGCGATAGCTAAGACTTCAGTTACAATGTAAAAAAAGCAGTGGCGACAATGGGCAACCTTTCCTGGTTCCTGATTTGAGTGGAAATGATTTCAATTTAACTCCATTCAATACGATTTTGGCTGTGGGTTTGCTGTAGATGGCCCCTATCAGTTTAAGAAATGTCCCTTCTATACCTGTTTTCTTAAGCATTTTGATCGCAAAAGGATGCTGGATATTATCAAAAGCTTTTTCTGCATCAATTGAGAGAAACATACGGTCTTTGTTTTTTAATTTGTTTATGTGATGAATTATATTTACAGATTTACATATATTGAACCAGCTTTGAGACCCTGGAATAAAACCCACTTGGTCATAGTGTATAATTTATTTGATGTGTTGCTAGATTCTGTTTGTTAGGCGCTTGTTGAATATTTTTGCAGCAATAGTCATTAGTGATATTGGTCTATAATTTTCTTTTCTTGTTGGGTCTTTTCCTGGATTGGGGATCAAGCTCGCCTCAGCAGGGTTGATGTGCATTCTTCAACCTTCTCTCTTAGCTCAGCTCCAAACCATCAGCTTACTTGCTA
>CAUYRH010105753.1:0-44414 GCA_963574655.1 Perodicticus potto | reverse complement strand
AAGGGTACAAGTGAAAATTACTAAATGTAGAATATAAATGTCTTCATATAGTGATTAAAAGGCCATGAAGGCTATGTTAAATAGTTCAATGAAAATATTTCAGATTGTATATGCAGTCAGCACATTGTGCCCCATGATTGCACCAATGTACACAATTATGATTTAATAAAAATTAAAAAGAAAAAAAGAACGTAGTCAGAGATTGGGACCAGAGTAAAGTTGTCAGATCAATATCAGACACGTGGGCATCAGAATTTTTGCTAAGCGGAAAGACCGATGTTAGCAACACAACTTGCATGAGGGAGGTTTGCTTGTTCGCTTGTTTGTTTGCTCGCTCATTCAACAAACATTGATGGATTGCTCATGCTGTGCAAGATATTTCCCTTTATGGAACTTAAATTTGGGGTTGTTGGAGGTGGTGGCAGAGGTTGACAATATTCAATCATGGACCATTTTATCTGATTAGGATTGTGACAGGAGTGTAGGAATCATTTGGTGCTATATAAAATGGGAAACCATGGGCGAAGTAAGGCTGCCTTAAGAAAGCAAGGACTAAACAAATAGGAATTATTAGAACAAAAAAATGTCCCAAAGCATGTGGGCTGGGTCAAATTTCTCAGCTGGAATCAGCAAATGTACAGTGGGAGGCCAGAGAGTAGGGAGGCATGAAATGTTAACACCGCACAGTACAGGGCTCAAGGACTTGGACATTAGATAGGTACAATTCAGATTACAGGCTTGCCGTTTACTTTGTTGTTTTGAACAAAACCTTTCTGAGCTTCAGTTTCTTGGACTGTCATAACTAAAAAAATACATAGCAAAATAAATCATGAATAATAATATGTACCTAGGAAGGGCATTGGGAGAATTAATTTCAGAATTTTGCTATAATAAAAGTAAAATTTATGATTTTATGTACGTAATAAGCCACCAATAATTCAGAGGTCCTTTGGGCTATGTGTTTGTGGTTTATTATGATGTAAGCTCTAGCGCTGAAACTGTAGCACTAATTTGCTATGTAGTCAGGATTGTCATTAATAATGTCCATTGAATTCCACAGCACTTTGATAAAAAATTGAGTTTAGGTTTCATATTAAAAAAAAATGTTTACCCACTTCATTTTAGAAAATTAATGAAACCTGAAAACAAAAGTATCTCAGAAGAAATGAACTGACCTTGTCTCTAGGGGGGAGACTTCGCCAAGTTTTGAAACTTGCCCCAACTATCGCAGTGGACAGATTCTTTTTCTTTGCTTTCTCAGGACACAAGGGGGTCTTCTCAATAGAAAACTCAGGAGTCTTACCAGGGGGATTGGAGAGTCATCTTCCCTCTCTCTCTTTCCTTCTCCCTCCCTCTCTCTCTTTTTATTCTCTGGTGTAGAATAAACTTTAGGCAACGTCCTTAACAACATGCCCCAAAGCTGAGGCAGTCAGGATGGTTGAACAAATAGAGGTTGGAACCCAGATCTCTAGGTTGCACTTCTAGCAGTGTCGAACTGAGGCCTGAAAGCATCATGCCAGGCCAAGAGGGGGACCAGGCCAAGGGGAACTGAGTACCCTGCTATGGCGCCATCTGAGACGGTGTGTCTATTGATAAACACCATGACCGTGCCCATAGTCTGTGTAAATGCATGTATGTACTTTTCTCCCGTGTGTATCTAAGTACATGCCTCTGAAGAAGTGGGTGACTTATTTTGACCATTCAGTAGGAGGACAAAGTCAAGGAGTGCCAGGAGGGGAAATGCCTCTCAAATGGCATTTTGAAATGTTGCACAACAGAATTACCTGAGAAACAAAGTCACAGAGGGGTGCCCTGACACCGGTATCAGAATTATACACAGTTAGTTTTAATGTTTTGTCAAAAGGACACTCAAACGCAGAACTTAATTAATGGCAGACCTATTGACCTTCTTAGTTCTCTTTATCACTACATAGATAGACTATCTCTATATCACTGTATATATTTTATTTTGTGGAGAATGCTCAAAGTAAAACTATAGATTTTTCTTTTCTTTTCTTTCTTTTTTCTTTTTTTTGAGATGAGAGTCTCACTATGCTGCCTTAGGTTGAATGCCATGGCGTCACAGCTCACAGCAACCTCACATTCTTGGGCTTACGTGATTCTCTTGCCTCAGCCTCCCAAGTAGCTGGGACTACAGGCACCCGCCACAACACCTGGCTATTTTCTTGTTGTAGTTGTCATTATTGTTTAGTAGACCCAGGCTGGGTTTGAACCTGCCAGCCTGGGTGTATGTGGCTGGCGCCATAACCACTGTACTACAGGTGCTGAGTCTTTATTTTCTTTTTTAAAGAAAAATAAGAATTAATATAAATATGAAATATAATTGTTCATTAGACTTTAAGAAAATAATTTCAGTCATATGGTAGATAGTAAATGGTTCTAGTTACACAATTTATAAACTTCAATTATTAAACCTCTTACCAAGTGCTAATTTATATTTAACAATGTGGCTAGCGTCTTGCTAAGCATTCTTTCTTAAGTCTATGTGAGTTCCATTAATATAAAGTTCAGAAGTCTCAACTTACATTATGTGTGGTTGAATTAGGTTATCTCTAGAAAATTCATAGAAATACTTCAAAATAGTATTTTTTTCTGATTGTAAAAATGAATATATGTAAATAAATTTAAAGTCATCTATAATTTCTTTCCTAGGTGATAATCAATATTGACATATTGGATTATTTTCTTCCAACCCTTATTTTGTAATTTTTTTTAGAAGGTTGAAGTCATGCTATATGTACAATTTTATATTCTGATAATTTCTTTTTCCCAGATAATGAAGCTGAAGTAGATTTTAATGCTTTCCTTTTAAAGTACTATATATATATATATATATATATATTTTTTTTTTTTTTTTTTCTTTTTTGAGACAGAGTTTCACTTTGTCACCCTTGGTAGAGTACTGTGGCGTTACAGCTAACAGCAACCTCCAACCCCTGGGCTTAGGCAATTCTCTTGCCTCAGCCTCCCGAGTAACTGGGACTACTGGCCCCTGCCACAACACCTGGCTATTTTTTGGTTGCACTTTGGCTGGGGCCGAGTTTGAACCCACCACCCTTGGTATATGGGGCCAAGCCCTATTCATTGAGCCACAGGAGCTGCCCTATACATTGTTTTTTAATTCCATATTTAATTAGCCTTTTCTGGTCACAAGAAGTCTTCACGAATATCATTTTAATGGTTATATTTCATCAGACGGATGAATCAAAATTTATTCTATAAATTCTTTACTGTTAGATATTTAGTGTTTCTAACAAAATAGCGAATGTCTCTTCATAAAATGCTAGCCACATTTCACCATATTTAATAAGGATCTTTTGTATTGAAAACAAAAAACTATCTTTGACTATAGCAAGATCAGATTATTGTATTTTTTTAGTAAAACTAAAACCACTAATTGTTGAATTCAACATAGGTTTTAGATGTCCTCCCAAATCCTACCAGTGATTATATTTAACAATATATAATACAGAATATTATTGTCACCATTTTAAAAAATGCTTATGTTATACCAAACATACTGCTAACTGATCTCATTAACTTGAGCTCTTTTAATCATCAGAATAGCCCGGTTAGATATATAATTTTTTGTTATCATTCAATATATAATCCCTCCTATATAAGACTGTTGTAAGGATTAAATGAGTTAGTACACTTACAAAATTTATCAATAAACATAACCATATATCATTTAACTTTAAATACAAATAGTGCATAAAAAGGTCTGGATGAAATTATACCAAATTGCTCATGAGGATTACTGCTGGGGTGAGAGAGAAGGTGAGAAGGAGACCAGGGTTGGTGGTAAAAGTTAAAGTAGACTTTAGCTTTATCATTGACATTTAATTTTTTCTTTTTTAAAAAAGCAAACATATACTACTTGCTTAATCAAATAAATTTTTTTTTTCTTTGCAGTTTTTGGCTGGGGCTGGGTTTGAACCTGCCACCTCTGGCATATGGGGCCGGTGCCCTACTCCTTTGAGCCACAGGCACCACCCAATCAAATTAATTTTAAAAGGATTACTATGCATAAAATAAGAATATGCTTTTAATTATTATGTATTTTCCATCATATTTTGATGGTTTGGAGTTCATGACGCCTTGATAAACTTGGAGAAAAAGGATAGCAATAGAAAAATTAAAAAAAAAAAAAGAAAAATCTAAAGCCAAAATTTTAGGAGACCCTGAAAACTAAAATAAGAAATATGAAGAAAATATCTCCAAATAAATACTATACAACAAAAGCAAAATAGGATTCTTGGCAACATTCATTTTACATTTAACTTTTGGAGAAATTTGTGTAAGATCTTATTGTACCTGCAGGATAATTTTATTTTTAGGTTATTGCCTGTGCCTTCGCCCTCAACAATATTGAACACCTATGCTATTCCACAGACTTTTCCAGTGAATAAAATAAACAAAGCCCTGGTTTCACTGAAGTTGGGGAGAGGCACAGTAAGTGAGCAAAAATCATACAAAGCCAGACTCTGAAAAGCTATGAAGATAGTAAACAGGAGTAAGGGACTGAGAAAAGTGAGCTGGGATAAGGTGCAGAGGTCTGGGGTGAGCTATTTGATATTCAGTGGCCAGGAAGACCCCACTGTAGAGAAGATAGTTGAACAGTAGCCTGAATGAAATGAAGGTATGAGCCCTGGGAACATCCCGTGTAAGAGCATTCCAGACAGAGAGACTGGTGAGTGCACTGGTCCCCAGACCGGGAGCACACGTGACACTTCACAGAATGGCAGGAAAGCCAGCATTGATGGAGTGGAGTGAACAAGGGGTCAAGATCAAGAGGTAAGAATGAAAAGAAGCCAGAGGCAAAGTGACAGAGTAGGCTGCCATAAGAACTTCAGAGTCAGCCAGTCAGTAGCTCCCTAACTATAGCAGGTTCTCTGGCAGCATATGCTGAGATGGAGTTTGGGGGTATAAGATATTTATTAGGAATCAACATCAGCAAAAGGAAGGTGAGGCAGCAAGATTGTATAGAGGGAAAACCTAAAGCAGGCCTGACTCTATTTTGGTCAATCCAGCAAGAAGTTTATTCTCTGCTCTTGTTGAGTTAGCATCTCTGTGGGAAGCCCCTTCATAGGAAAGGCAACTCTGTTCAGCCCACTACGTAAAGCCTGAATAAAGAGGTGGTGGCTGGCAGCTGTGTTGTGACTGCACTTCCTACAGCCTAGAGGCAAGTTTTTTTTGTTTGTTTGTTTTGTTTTTAAAAGGAGCTATGGATAGTGCATCTTTGGTTTACGACAGAAGGAAATTTATTAATGTTCTATATAAATAGATTAGAATTACTTTTTTAAAGATCACATAAATATTGAAAAAGTGATCATTCTTGATTAATATAAAACCCCAGTAAAATAAGAATTGATTGATATTTCCTTACATTCATAAAAATACACATCTCAAACTAAAATCTAGGGTCATAATTTATAATGATACGTTAGAAGACATCCCATTAAAGTTAGGAGCCCCACTACCACCAGAATTATTTGATAGTTCCCTAGAAATTCTACGCAATACAGTTGGAACAGAGAAAAAAAATTAAGTAGAGAAAACAAGAAGCATTATTTTCATTACTTGCCCATGATAGGAATTTTTGTCTTTTTTTAGAGACAGAGTCTCATTTTATCACCCTCAGTAGAATGCTATGGCATCACAGCTCACAGCAATCTCCAACTCCTGGGCTTAAGCAATTCTCTTACCTCAGTCTCCTGAGTAGCTGGGACAACAGGCACCTGCCACAACGCCTGGCTATTTTTTGTTGCAGTTTGGCTGGGGCTGGGTTTGAAACTGCCACCCTCGGTATATGGGGCCGGTGCTTTACTAACTGAGCCACAGGTGCTACCCATGATATGAATTTTTAATCTAGAAACCCAAGCAAACTGAAAATGATTAAAAACAATCGGAAAATGCAGTAAGGAAGTTGGTTATATTTAATACATAAATTTAATAGCTTTCTAAATGTCAGGGGTTAGTACACTTTTTTTGTAGAAGGCCAGATAAGTATTTTAGGCCTGTGGTCACATACTCTGTGCTACAACTAATCAACTCTTTTGCTGTAGAACAAAAGTAGCCACAGAAAATGTGTAAATGAATGGGCTTGGTCATAGTCTAATAAAATTTAATTAAAAAAAATTGAGTAGCAGATTAGATTTGGCTCACATCGGTAGTTTCCTGCTCCCTGAAATATACATTTAAAAATCATGAAGAAATTATAATGGAGAAATATCATTCACAACAGCAAGCAAAATGATAAAAAAATATTATAAACTTGATTAAAAAATAATGTGCAAGCCATACAGAATAAATTACTGAGAGACAGAAAAGAAATTTCAAGTGAATAGAGAATAAAATCCTCCTTTGATTAGGAAGGTTCTATATTGTAAAAATGTCAGATTATCCTTAATTAATTATAGATTTAAGAGAGTCTCCATTTAAATATTTACATGATTTTTAAACCATTTCCGTCATCTAAATTCCTATAAGTTATTATATCATATGTATATATTGTGTTTCAGTCAGGTTTCTCTTGACAAAAGTTTTCGTGTTGCTACTTTTTTTTTTTTTTTGCTATCGCTATCACTAGTAATTTCTGTAGTAATACTTCTACATGCTTGAAAAATTATGAAAGTAAGCCTATAGACCAAATAACCGGATCAAATACTATGTCATTTTTCAGGTTGTAACAAACTGTCTAAGAGTATCCTTACATCTCTCCTAGCACTGGGTGGCATCGTTTTATGTTATCTTTCTGACATGTGAAAAATGATATTTCCTAGATTTTTAATTGATATTATCTGATACTATGAGAGAAGTTGGGCATTTTTTTCTCATACTCACTGACTGACTTAGTCTGTTGTACTGCTATAACGAAATACCATAGACTGAATAGTTCATAAACAAAAGACAGTCATTTCTCACAGTTTTAGAGGCTGGAGAGCCCGGGATCGAAGTGTCAGCAGATTCAGTATCTGATGAGGTCCTGTTTCCTGGTCCATAGATGGTGCCTTATTGCTTATCTTCATGTGAATGAGCATTCTTGGGCTCTTTCCTACGGGCACTGATCCCATTTATGAGAGCACTAATCTACTTTCATGACCTGATCACTGCCCAGTGGCCTCACTTCCTAATACTATCACTTTGGGGGTTAGGATTTCAATGTAAGAACTTGGAGAGCACACCAACATTCAGATCGTACGTAGCATTCATTGTAGGTATTTTTTTTTTTTAGACTGTTTATTTGTGCTCTATTTTTCATTTATTTGATTGCTCTTCACTTTCTTATTGGTATATGTGAGCTCTTTATTAGCGATGAAACCTACCTCTAGGTCTGTTATTTTTCTTGTATATCAAAATATGGTTTTTCAGTGTGTATCAAAAATAATTTTTTTTCTTTATAAGTTTGAGGCTTTGTGTACTTAATATCACTCAGGACTCCGAAAAAAATTTCACCTGCTATGAGGGTTTTCCTAATTACCTACCCAAAATAGGTAGTATTTCCTCCTGTGAGTAAATAAGGAAACTGAGGATCAGTGAGGATCAATAACTGGCCCAAAGTTACACTGCTAGTAGGTAGTAGAACCCGGAGCCAAAATTTAAGCTCAACATGATCTGACTCTAAAACCTATATTGCTGTATTATCCTGTTCCATCCTGGCTTTGTCCATCTCCCATGGATAAAATTTTAGGGTTGGAAGAGATTTTCCACACAAGATTATAAACAGTAGATCAGGAAGGACATATATAATAGATTCCTCATAGTAAACATTTCATGCTCATCAGTTAGACCAAGAATTAATGAGTACTCCCAGAATTATTTTACCAGGATACATAAAATCTATATAATTTACTGTTTTACATGCATTAATACACTTTGATTTTTAGTACCCCTCCTAGATATTAAGCATATTATGTGTAATTATTATTATTTGCATTAAGAAAGCTATAATTCCTAGTTGGATTTAATAATTAATCCCCATAAGTATAGTATTTATTATTCAGAACATTATGTAGTAGCAGAACCATCACTTTCAGTAATTAAGAGTTTCTACAAAACTCTTTTGGAATGAATTTTCAGATTTAGTAAAAAAGAAAGGCTGATTAATGGCATATTCCTGCTAAATGTCATGAAAACAAAAGATGTGCTTTCTGTCAGTAAATCAAAATTACTGGTGATTCTAGAAGAATGCATAATCAGAATAGTCAGTAACATAATGTTAGGTAATTCTTCAAGTTTGAGTTAAGATAAATTATTTATCTTTACTGGCCATAGAAATCATATTACTTGAATTTAAAGGTTAAGGCTTAAGGGTTCTAGTTATCAGGTCTAGTTTGTGTCCCCATAATTTAATAATTAATTATTGATTATGAATGTGCATGTTGTGACACTGCATAATCTCTGTTTTTCAATAAAATCATACAAGAACGGAGATCTTCTTAGGAAAAGGTGAATTATATTTATTGTTGTTACTTATCACATACCTGTTCTAAATTGCTTCCTTCAAATCATTAGGATAAAATTTTTTTTGGCTGACATATGTAGATTATTATGATATATAAATTTAGTATATTATTATTCAATTCAACAAATACTTGCAAGCCTCTAAACACTAGAAAAATTGCTGAAGGAGACATAAGATGATGAAGACACAATCCTTGTCCTTAAAGAAAATGGGAGAGAGGGTGGCACCTGTGTCTCCAGGAGCAGGCCACTGGCCCCATATACTGGGGGTGGTGGGTTCAAGCCCAGCCCCAGCCAAAAACTGCAAAAAAAAAAACAAGAAAAGAAAAAATGGGAGAAAGCGATTGTAACCTCAGTATTGGCTGTTACCTGATCCTCTTTCTCTGTACTCCTAAAATTAATTTGTCCCCATCAGTTCCTAGATTATCTCACAAAGAAGAAAAAGTTTTAGATGGCGAAATTATAGCCGAGATGTAATTCTGAGGGAAGAGTGTAGGAGCTTAGTGGAGATTCCATGGAAGGAAGTTGTGAACAAAATAAAAAGGAGCAAGATTTTGGCAAAGAACCCCTGAGACATTTGCACAACTAACCAGAATCTTTTCAAAAGAGATATACAAATGGCCAAGAGACGTATGAAAAAATGCTTGACATCACTACTCATCAGGGATAATGTAGATTAAAGCCACAAAGAGATAAGAGATGCCACCTTGTTCCTGCCAGAATGGCCATTATTTAAAAAATCAAAAAACAAACAGTGTTGACATGGATGTGGTGAAAAGAGAATGCTCATACAATGTTGGTGGGAATGGAAACTAGTATAACTTTCAATGGAGACAGTATGGAGATTCCTTAAGGAACTAAAAGTAGACCTACCATTCAATCTAGCAATCCCTACCCAAAGGAAAAGAAGTCATTTTATTAAAAAGGCAACTTCACCCAAGTAGTTATCACAGCACAATTAACAATTGCAAGGATTTGGAATCACCCTACGTGTCCAGCAACTAATGAGTGGATAAAGAAAATGTGTGGGCCAAAAAAAATGTCTACGCATTTTAAGAAAGGAAGGTTGTATTCAATGCGTACTGCTCAAGTCACATTTGACTTCTACAGTTACAAGAGGTGTTCAATGTGACCTGTATTCATCTTTTGTTATCAGTATATATCGGGTAGTACAAATTTAATATGTTTTTTTTTCCTTTCTTAAAATGTGTGCATGTATTTTTGGCACCTTCTGTATATACCATGGAATACTGCTCAGCCACAAGAAGGAAAGAAATAGTGTCTTTTGCAGCAACTGCAGTTGGACGGAACTAGAAAAACTTATCCTAAGTGAAGTATCTCAGAAATGAAAAAGAAAAAACCAAATCCTATATGTTCTCACTTGGAAATGGGGGCTAAATGATGGGCACATATGGTCATAAAGTGGTGTAATGACCATTGAAAACTAAGAAGTAGGGAGAGTGGCAAAGGGTCAGGGATAATAATCTACCTATCGGGCAAAATGTACACTATTCCAGTACAGGGGCAGTGAAATCCCTGACCCCAGCTTTATGTAATTCATCCATATCACAATAACAACAAAAAACGTATGCACCCTAAATCTATTGAAATAACAAAAGTCGGCTCGGTGCCTGTGGCTCAACGGGCTAAGGCACCAGCCATGTACACCTGAGATGGCAGGTTTGAATCCAGCCCGGGCCCGCCAAACAACAATGACGGCTGCAACCAAATAATGGCCGGGCGTTGTGGTGGGCGCCTGTAGTCCCAGCTACTTGGGAGGCAGAGGCAGGAGACTCGCTTAAGCCCAGGAATTGGAGGTTGCTGTGAGCTGTGATGCCACAGCACTCTATCCAGGGTGAGAGCTTAAGGCTCTGTCTCAAAAAAAAAAAAAAAAAAGAAAGAAATAACAAAAGTCCCACAAAATTAGTTGGTCTTAATTCTGTACCATCTGGATGTATAACTCAGCGTCTTTTTGCACTCTCTCTACAGAAGCAACTTTCACAAAATCCCTGTGAAAAATGTTGATTTTACAGATGCTTCCAGAAGGCAAAATAAAGCAATAATGGTTAAGAGCATGGCTTAAATCCTCATTCTGTAGCTTCCTAGCCGGGAGTTATTGGGCAAGCAATTTAATGCCTGTGACTTAGCTTCCTTTTCCATACAGTAAGGGTAATAATAGTACTTATCTCATCAGGGGGTGCTGATGGTTAAATAAGTTAATATATGTAGAGCGTCTTCTGTAAGTGAACACTGTAGAGAGAAACATTAGCTTTTATTTTTATAGGAGACATAGAGGAAATGGTTTTCATCACATACCACATAGGAAGAGGGGAAAAAACCTCCAAAATTCCAATTTGACTTCTTTATGCTTTCCAGAAGTAACCGCTCTACCACCAGGCACCAGAGTTGAGTTAGGGCTGAGAATGAATCTTCTAATTTATTTTCTCACAGTAGCCTCATCTCCCAGATTTGGCTAAGGAGTTGGAAGGGCCCATACAACATCTAGAAAAATACAGTCTGGGGATAAGGTATAGAGGTCAGGCTACATACAGAAATTTAGTAATCATTTATATGGAAAAATTAGAGAATTCTCAACGGTGACCATGAAGAGGAAGGATGAGCAGGCAGAGGGAGAAGACACTGGGGAAAAAATCTCTAAAGAATATTAAATTGTTAAAACATAAAATTCCAACTTCCAATATAAGATGCCAGACTAAATGCACTCTATTTAAGAAACCTCACAACAATTTTAGTAAAAAACAAAAGACGTAAACACACAATAGTGGCAAGATTATGTGATGGGCATTAGAGGATGTGGAAGAGGGTAAACTGCTGTGAAGGTGCTGACGAGTGAGGCTGAGCTGAGAATTCCCATGATGTGGGGCAGTAAAGGGAGAGAGAAGCTAGCTGGGCCAGCCGCACCCTAGGAGATGCTGAGTTCCCGGCCATCATAGAGTTATCACAGGACATGTTGGAGCAGGCGAGCTGAAAATAGGGATTAATGATTGGTTTCTGTCATTTCAAGACTACCTGCCACCTTTCTGTTATATTCTTTTTTTCATACTTTCCCATCTTACATTTTTTGAAAGGTCTACATGCTTAAGAAAAGGAAGCATGGAGTTTTTAAAAACAGCGAGGTGCAGCTCCTGCTCAAATGATCCCGATAAAAGTTTGAGAAACCAAAAGGATATGGATTCCCCATTTGGGAATCACATTATTTACAATTCAAGCTTATGTCACTGTAACTAAGGATGTTGCGTCATGATAAGACAAGTCTTTGTACTATATCCTTTCTAGTTCTAAGTCACTATCCTTGACATCTTTTCTAAGATAATGACGGAAGTAGCTTTGAACTACACGAAGCAGGTGACAATCCTTTCTGGCTTTCTCAAATTTGTTTCTCAAAATTATTTAACTTACTGGACATCGCTTTGCATTCTCGTGATACTTCCCTAAGAATGTGTTTCAACTCCATCCAGGTTAATATAAAAGATATAACGCATCCAATGCCCTCAATACTAACATGAAGCCAGTAGATGAACTAGTCAGTACATGCCCACACAAGAGAAAAACTCAATTCAATTCAAGTCAGGGGAAGTAAGGAGGGGGCTGGGGAAGAGGGGAGAAGGAGGGGGATTGGAGTGCTCCCACAATGTAAAGGTACATGGCACATCTCCTGTGTGTGGGACACAACTACAACAGAGAATTTACCTGACAAATGCGAACGTCATAACTCAATCATTTGTACTCTCATATTAATCTGAAATAATAACAAAATTCTTTAACTCATCTAAATAGTGATCCCCTGCATTACAAAGGGAGCTAGAGGTCTGTTTACACACTTGGATGGTTGAGGATGGGGGTTGGTCCTAATACTTTATCTTCAGAGGAGGGGATAAGAATCAGAAACACAGAAAACCCGTGGATGCACTAACCTCCTACATGGAAGTAAAGCAAAATGCAGCACAGACCGATAGTACTTAGGATTCGAGAGCTTTAAAAGAGTGGCACTGTCCTCTGGAAGATGAAATAAGAAACCTTATGATTCAACAATTTTGAACTAAACTCATGGCATGTACTTGAAGCTATTTGAGACGTCTCCATCCGATTGGGAGCGAGTTGTGTGCGGGGACCACATATTGGAAGTCTCCCTGCCCAAGCGCTGGCATGAGGAGTGACCCGAGGAGTGTTTGTTTAAGTAAAGGATTAAATGAAAATTTGTTAATGTATTATTTGGGTAATTAAATTTAGCACATTCCTAAATTTTTGAGACTTAGGTCATAAGCCATTCATCTGACTCACTTTCACATTATGGTCTTAAAGTGGCATGCCAGACCTGTTAGTAAAGATAATAAAATTTAAAAATTTTTGAGCTGGAAGGGATTACAGTTTGGTTCTAAAATTGAACATTGCTTGACTCATCAAGATGTTATAAGCATCTGTGAATTCAGTGAATGATCTCAATGGGGCTTAAAAATATGAGTAAAGAGAGGTTTAATAGCCTCCTAAGCCCTGAAAATTATTCATGTTGGTGAAATTCTGCTTTGGACTTCGGGCAAATCTGCGTCTTCTCTTTTTCCCTCTCTTTTTTTTTTTTTTTTTTTCAGATTTACTGGCAATTTTAACACTTCAGCTGAGAGCCGTCACACCACACTGTTAAACCACGCTTCCAAACTGTTAACTTTGCTATAACTTTCCATCTACTCTCAAGTTCAGTAATGCCAGGAAGTAGGAGGGCAGCTTAAAACCCTAAATGTATCAAGGAAACAGATATTAAAGCAAAAGTACAAAGAAAATGCCAGTGATGTCGTTTAGCTAAGTCAGGCACACAAACACTTCTGCTGGAAATATTTTAAAAACATACTTGTTCAGTGCTTCAAGACCATGGGCTCTATTTATCAGTGATCAGATCTATGAGAAAGTCTTAAGTTTCGATGCTGCTGCTGAGGGCATGGCTTTGTCCATGAGTAGTGTCTGGATCAAACCAAATCTGAAAGTTTTGCATTACACATCCTGAGGCAGTAGACGTGAGGAGTTGGGTTTGGATTGCAAGGCAGTGTATGGGTGCTGACCTCATTACCAGAACAAAGACTCCTTGGCTGGAAGAAACATTAGTGTTAAGCCAAACCTCTCACTTGAACATCTCCCACTTATGGAGGGTTGGATTTTCTAATAAAATATGTGTTTGGCTATTTCTCATCTAGTTAAAAAACTTTTTGCTTTAGGTATTTTGATGCAAGGTCATTTGGCAAACATAAGTCTACGGCAGTGCTATAGGAGCTGCAAATCATAACTTTTAGATGATAACAGTCTGTAGAATATGAACATCAGGAAACTTTACAAAGTTAAATAACCAGCCCAGCATTGGAGAAATAGGGACAGATTCAAAACCTGCTACACCCTTGCTGTCCTAGCTGTAGTCTGAAGCTTTTCACTCTTATGTCACAATGATTATTTGTTTTACATGGCCACTATGTGAAAATATTATATTGCTGGGTCCCAGGACCTTGTAAGTAATGACAGGTCAATATGGAGGATTTCCAAGTGCTCTTACATCCTGAGAAATTGAAATTAAAATTTGGAGTGGCCAGGCACAGGGCTCATGCCTATAATCTCAGAACCTTGGGAGGCCAAGGAAGGAGGATTTCTTGAGGCCAGGAGTTTGAGACTAGTCTGGGCAACATAGTGAGACCCTGTCTCTAAAAAAAAAGAGGGAGAGAAAGAAAAATATTAGGCATGGTGTTACATATCTCTAGTCCTCAGCTACTTGGGAGGCTGAGGCAGGTGGATGACTTGAGCCCAGAGTTCAAAGCTGCAATGAGCTATGATCAGGTTCCTGCACTCTAACCTGGGTACCAAGGGAAACAATGTCTCTAAAATAATTTTTGTTTAAATAAAAAAAATAAATTTTTCAGGGAGAGAAGGCAAGCCTGACCTTAATTGCTTGAAAATAGCATAAATACTGAATTAATGCAAAAATCTCTAACAAAAACGCAATTATAGAAGAGGAAACATGGAGTTCAGAAGACCTGGGTTATAGGCCTGGCTCTGCCATGTCTCAGGAGGCCATCACTGGAGTAGCCTGGGGGGCTTGAGCCAGAGGTAATAACATTAAGGAACTTAAAAGCAGGTATAGTAATTGTCAATCAGGAGTTCAAGCTTGGTGCCAAGGAGTGAAGACCAAATCTGATCTTGCTAAAGTATATTAGAAACTCAGCTATGTCAGGCATTCTTGGCAGGTTTCAAATTTAGGAATAGGCAGGCCTCTTTTTTATTTTTTTCCTTTTTTTTTTTTTATTAAATCATAGCTGTGTACATTAATGCAATTGTGGAGTTCAATGTGCTGGTTTTATATACAATTTGAAATATTTTCCTCAAATAGGTTAACATAGCCTTCACGACAGGAGTTAACCATTTTATCTATTGCAGAAATGAAAATACAAAGGGGTAAAGTGACTTGCTAATAAATAGCAGAATTATTTGTGTTTTTTTTCTTTTTACTGTTGAGTGCCTTATATATTTTGGATATTATTTTCTCTGGTCTTATTGACTGTTTCTTTTGTTATACAGAAGCCTTTTATTTTAATATAGTCCCATTTGTCTGTTTTTGCTTTTGTTATCTATACTCATAAAGCCTTGGCCGTAAAATCTTTGCCTAGATGTCTTGAGGTGTTTTTCCTCTGTTTTCTTCTAGAAATTTTATAGTTTTAGGTCTTATGTTTTAATCCATCTTGAGGTGATTTTTGTATGTGTATATGGAGCTATAGTTCTCTCTATTGTGGATTGGCTTCATTCTTCTGCATATGGATATACAATTTTCTAACAGCCATTTATTGAAGAGGCTGTACCTTCCCCAATGTATGTTCTTGGCAAAAGATTTATAACATCTGAGATGAAAACAGAATATGTATCTGTCTGTTTAGATCTAATAATATTTGCTTTACATATATGGGGGTTCAAGTGTTGGTGTATATTTGCCTATAACTATTATATGTTCTTGCTAAATTCAACTCTTTAGTATTATATAATGACCTTCTTTGACAATTTTTCTTGTTTTTTACTTGAAGTCTGTTTTATCAGATGTAATTACAGATACCTCTGCTTGCTTTTGATTTCCATTTGCATAGAACATCTTTTTCAGTCCCTTTACTTTCAATCTATATGTGCTTTCAAGTTGAGATGACTTTCTTACAGGCAGCTTATAGTTGAGTCAGTTTTTTAAAAATCCATTCAGCTAGTCTATATCTTTTAAGTGGAAAATTTAATCTGTTTACATTCAAAGTGATTATGGCTATGTGAGTGCTTATTCTTATCATTAAAAAAAGTGATTTCTGATTGTATTTCCTTCCTTCCTTCCTCCCTTTCCTTCTTACTGTTTATCATTGTGGTTTGATGGTATTAACTAATGGTAGCCCTTCAAATTTATCCTTCTGTTATTTGATTTTTTGCTTTACCACTGTTATTTTGTATGTTTTTATTATGGTAGTTACCATTCATTCATTTCTGGGGGTAGGATTCCCTTAAGCATATTTTTGTAGAACCAGTGTTGTGGTGAGGAATTCTCTCAACTTTTGCTTGTCTTGGGAAAAGACTTTAATTTCTCCTTGATTTATGAAGGATTACTTAGACAGGCATAGTATTCTTGGATGACAGTTTTTTTTCTTTCAGAACTTTTAATATATCATCCTATTCTCTCGTCACCTGTAAGGTTTATGCTGAGAAATCTGATAGGGGTTTCTTTGTAAGTGATTAGATGCTTTTCTCTTGCTGTTTTTAGAATTTTCTCTTTGTCTTAGACTTTTGAAAGTTTGTCTATAATATGCCAAGGAGAAGATCTTTTGAATTATATCTATTTGGGGATATTTGAGCCTTTTGTATTTGGATGTCTAAATCTTTTGCTAGACTCAAGAAGTTTTTAGCTATTATTTTGTTAAACAGGTTTTCTAATATTTTCATTTTCTCTTCACCTTCTGGGATACTGGAAATATTTAATGGCTTAATAGTGTACCAAATTTCATATAGGATTTTCTCATTCTCTTTTTATTCATTTTTCTTTATTATCATTTTTTGACTTGGTAATATCAAAAGACCTGTATTCAAGTTGAATTTTGTTTTTTTGCTAAATCTAGTCATTGTTAAAGTTTTATATTTCATTCAATGAATTCTTCAGTTCCAGAATTTCTGTTTGCATCTTTTAAATGATATCTATCTCTGTGGTAAATTTCTCATTTATACCTAGAATTGTTTTTCTTATTTCTTTGTATTGTTTTTCACTATTATCTTGTGCCTTATATCTTCCTGAGCTTTTTTAATATTGGTATTTTTCTCATGATTTTATAAATATCTTTTTGCTTTTGATATATTGCTAGAGAATTGTTGTGCTCCTTTGGAGGCATCATATTTTCTTGCTTTCTCATGTTTCCTATGTCCTTATTTTGACATCTATACATATGCTGTAATAGTTGCTGTTTCTCATTTTTTGAATTTGCATTTGTAGGGTAGAATTTTTTTTTTCAAAGTTTTGTATCTATGGTGTTGGTTGGGCAGGAAACTTTGGATTTGAATCTGGATGTGTCCAATGGCCTAGTCTCTTTATGATTTCTTCAGCAATAAACAGCTTCAGTGGTGTCTGTGAATTCCTTGATGGCTTATGATGCAGTTGTTGGTGGAGGCTTGGATACCAGGTAGGCCAGTCTTTAGGCCCCAGTTGTGACTGAAACATACTGAGAATACCTGTCCTTGGGCCCCATGGCAACATACACTGGCATCAGTATTAGTGGGCCTATGCAGGCCAATTCTTGGACCTCCATATGTCTTGCTTAGGTTCCAGGAATGACAGTGGTGAGCTAAGTAGGTGGAATGGTTCTTGAGCCCCTCAACAGCACTTGACTGCAAGTGTGGCATGGGTGATGGCACTGGCAGTGGTGGGAAAACCCTCTGGGACCCATGTGGTCCATGCTTGTTGGCAGTGGCTGTGACGGGCTAAGCAGACCATTCACCAGGCCCACAGGTGGTGTGTGTGTGGGGTTGTCAGTTGTGATGATAGCAACAGGTTGAGTGTGTCCATCTTCTGACCCTTGGAGGAGTGCTCAGGAGCCAAAAGTGGTGAACTGGAGCTGGGACTTTAGGCCTTTGGATGGCTTGCTTGGGTGTGGACCTAGACTAGGTGGACCTTCCTTGACGGTCCCTAGTGGTGCACATATACACTAGCTACTGTAGGCAGGGGCAGGTGATTTCCAGGCCTCTGGTGGAATGTTCATGTAGGAGCAGAAGAGGCTATCCTTTGGTCTTGCTACTGGGAGGACAGGGTTGGTTTCAGTGGAGCAGCCAGGTTGAGGGGAGTGTGCTTCACGTAGTCTGGGAGCAGCTCACAGCAGTAGTGGTTGTAGGAGGTGGAATTTTACCTCAGGAAACATGAAAATGTGCAGCTACCCGTTGGCTGGGGTGGGAGGTTGCAGCCAGTGGCTCCTGCCTCACCTACTTCACAGCAATAGCTGTGCTTGGGGAATGTCAATTGGGGCTTAGGAATGTGGAGATGTAGAGGCTGTTGAGCCTCAGGACAGGGCACAGTCTATTGTGGGCTGGAATACCTAAATGGCACTGTGCTGCAGCTGCTTAGGACTCAGGGGTTTGTGGGCCCCAGCATGAGCTTTCTCTCTGAAGCAATGCTTTCATATGGTCTCCAGCCAGCTTTCTATGTTTGTCTCAGGGCTGCAAGGGTCAAAGGGCTCTCCTGTGGCCAGGACTTCAGGAGTCTACAGTGGGAATGTGGTCCATGGAGGGACCACACTTGCTTACACTTTTCCCACGTTAAGCAGCCTTTCTGGATTCCCAGTTGATCCCAGCCAAACAGCCTACCTTGCTTCCCTCTCCTTATTTGCTTTTGGTGCTTCCTGTCATTTTTTTCTGTTGAATTCAAGGTTTCTTTCTAGATGATCCATTCAAAGTGTGATTATCTACTCACTATTTTGGTTCCTGTCCATGGACAGGGTAATTACCAGATGCATCTAGTTAGCTATTTGAAGACTTTGTCTTCAACTAACGTATTTTTATAATAGTTCTCAAATACATAAACATATACAGTTAAAATTCTTCCCATTTTAATGTTGGGAAATATAATAAAAAGAAAGGATTTCTGTGACTTTACCAGACCATAAACTACACTATTAAATTGTTGGTTTAGCTCAAGGTATACAGATTTTTAGAAAAGAACTTAGGGTATAGACCTCTGTAAAGTATAATACCATACAAATGTTTGTTATTTGTTGTATTAACCTTGAGTGAGGTTGGAGGCCCATGGAGTGTATACAATTCATTGCAACTAGCTGTCCCATTTAATAACTTGAAAAATCATCAACTGGTCTACATAGTATAGAAAGTTATATTTATTATGTAAGTAAACAGTGTTTGGTATCCTTTTTTCTACTTTATAATAATCACAAGGAGTAAAAATAAATTTTGAAGTTATGTCAATGGTCATTTCTTATGGCATTCACTTTTTTGCCTTTCTTCTCTCATCAAACTCTCAGCTCCTTCTTTTCTCCTAGTTCTTCCTTTTCAAAGATAGAGATGACATTAGAGATGGGAATGCAGTGGAATTATTTTTAGATTGTAGCTCTTTTGACTTTTGTCTCTCCTTGGATATTCTGGGACCATCATCACTGCTGGCTGTGATTTGATGGAGGCTTTTGTGAGCTCTTTTTGGTCAGCCTGTCACCCTGTTGGCTTGAAATTCCAAGTCTGAGAATGTGATCCCCACAGCACAAAGGACCCCAGTAGCAATATGCTCCCCATGAGCCTTAGATGGTGTTCACTCTAAATAGGCTTTGGTCTTCATGTCTGTTAGGGGGCATCTCTGTTTTTAGTTTCAACAAGCCACTCATTCTTTTTAATTTCTAGGCCCAATACTACTTTGATACACACAGGCAAACAACAGAAGATACGATGGCACTGTGGTTTGACTGTGTCTCCAAAGTTAATGTGTTGGAAATTTTATCCCAACTACAGCTGAGAGGTGGGGCCTAATGAGAGGTGTCTGGGTTCTTGGGGAACTACCTTCAGAAATTGATTAATGCCAGTATTGACTTAATATATTCTTTATAAAAGGATGAATTCAAGCCCCTCTTACATGCTCTTTTCAATGTGATCCCTTCCGCCATGTTATGGCTTAGCAAGAAGGCCCTTACTGCATGCCAGGAAACTTTAAGCTTCCAGAACCATAAGCCAATAAACTTCTTCTTGTTAAAAGTTATTCAGTCTCAGGTTTTCTGGTACAGTAGCATAAATGATGTACAGTAGTACAAATAGCACATGAAGAAGTTAAGGAAGAGGTGCAGACTTATAGAAATTTATCAACCCTTCTAATGTCTCTGTCAATTTGGAAAACTTTCTTCAACCTGTTACTATGCCTCTGCCAAGGGATGCCTTTACTCATTCCCAAATGAGTAAACAATATGCTCAATACTTGCTTTGCACTTGTGAGTTCAGTTCACTTCGGTTCAAAAATGTTCCTAGGAGACATTATATACTTTATATTGAACCCTTTGGTGGTTCAGCATTATCAGCTTTTCTTTTGGTGTGGTTGTAATCCTGGGATCACATACTTTGAAGTCTTAGTCCCTTTCTCCATTGTATACCTGGCACTTTAGATCCTCTACATCTGAAGCTATGCTTTAGATTTATTTGTTTTTTACTCTCTACTCACAAAATTCCAGCAGAGACTAAAGCCCTGCTGTCTCTTGACACAGCTCCCAATGCCAAATACCTCCCTATTTTCTGCCATTGAATCACTTGCTGCTGTGGTATACTTGTGTGCTAGGCAGAACAATGGCCCTCCAAAGATATCCATGCCCTAATCCTTTAAACTGTGAGTATGTTAGGTTACATTACAAAGGAGAATTAAGATTACAGATGGAATTAAGTGTCCTCAATCAACTGACCTTAAACTAGGGAGATTATCCTCCATTATCCAGGTAAACCCAATATAATCACAAAGATCCCTTAAAGCAGAAGAAGGAAGAATAAATGTGAGTGTTAGTGTAATGCAGAGTGAAAAAGACTTGATTGGGTGTTGCTGGAGGAAAGGGAATGTGTTAAGGAACACAACTGCCACTCAGGTTGAAAAGGGCTGGCAATTGGATTCTTCCTTACAGCCTCCAGAAGGAATGCATATAACTCATTTTAATTCAATGAACTAAAACAGACTTTGACCCACAGAACTGTAAAATAATAAATACGTTTTGACTTAAGCCATCAAATTTGTAGTTATTTGTTGCAGCAGCAATAGAAAACTCATACTTCCTGCATGTCCTTCCATCTCTTCTATTTGAGTTTGATCACTAGTGAACCAGCTACCTGGCTGAATTGGAATGACCATGTCTGTTGGTTGGTCTAAGTCACCTTAGACCATGTCCTATTAAGGTTGACCTTTTCATGCCATTGTCATAGCAGCTGATACTCTTAAGTATTTCAGCCAGACAGATCACATCTACAGATTCTAATCTATCTAATACAAACTACTCTTGTCTGTGACCTTGAAAAAATAACTATCCTTCCCTGATCCTCAGTTTATTCATCTTTAAAATAAATAGTATATCTCTTTGGAAAGGATTCTTGTGATGATTAAAAGATAATGCTCAAAAAAAGTGTTTTGCATTATACCTAGCATAAAGTAACTTTTCCATACATTTTTCTTATTTTTATCATCAACATCTGGCTAATTATTTCTCAACTGGTATAATAGAACAGTAATTCAACCAAAGGCCATGATGAGATACTATAGAAAACCAGCTATATGACTCTGTGTCACTCCAGCATGTAGACCATGGACTATTAATCTGGGAGACCACGTCCTTGATGAACCAGAAACCAAATTTCAGAAAGACATGAAAAAAATAATTGTGTCATTTTCAACACAGAAAGTTGAAGTTTAGTGGGAGATGTAATCTTCAATTCTGGCTCTACCAACTAATAGCTTTAATGCTAGATAGGTCACTTAGGTCACTGAGCCTTTGTTTCCTTAGCTGTAAATAGGGCTAATATTGTAAGAATTAAATAAAACAATACATATAAACAATGTAAATAATTTTTTAGTCTCTGTTTTACATATAACATGTAATTAATAAAAAATAATAGGTTTTTTTTAATGTACTATATTCCTAATAGATTTCTCTAACACCCTCATAAAAGAATTAAGATTAATTATAAGATTAAATACAAAATTTTCACCTGAAAGTCTACATTTAGTTTTAAGTTCACACAGCCCTCCAAATTTCAAATGGCTTTAGATCAGAGCAGAAGTGAAAACAAATTTTATTGACACCTGTAGTAGATGACTGGATACTCTCTCAAACATTGCATAGAAAAAATAAATTTTGAGGGAGAGGGTGCTATCTTAAAACTGGCAAGGCAGCTCAGATAAAAACCTGGTTAGCAGTTTGCCACAACTGATTAGATGACATGGTTTAAGTCCTGGGAAATAGAGCAACTGATTGGCTAGGGAAGCCTATTCTGTGGGTATAGCCCTACTGCAGGAGCCCTACATCCATAACAAGCAACCCAGATGATGCGTCTCTTCAATAAACATCTCCAAGTGGAAAAGTAATACAGTGAACACCAATTAGCATGCCACCAATATTTTATCATTGTAAAATAGCAAATGTATTTTTTGGTTCATATCCTTCACATCTAAGGTTTTGTGCTGTAAGCCGGTTCTAGAGGTTTATTAATCCTGAATATGCTAATGATTGATATTTAAGGTGGAGTAGAGGGATCAAATATTGATCTACAGAACTGGATCTACCTCCTCAAGTCCTTTCCCAAATGCCAATCATTTCTTCATGATTATACAACCTGATCCCCTTTCCCCAGCACAATATGGCAGAATTCAGTTAAGAAGCTGGGTGGGAGTCAGGGGATTTAGATAACACTGGAAGCAGGTGAGACGGAGCCTTTATGTGAATCAAGTGGGAAAGGCTTGGAGGGAGGCGAGGACCTTACTTTCAACCTGAAGTGCCTTACAGAGCTGAGGAGCCAACATCAGGGATTAATCACTCTAAACCCCTCTCGTGGGACCTGGATGAAGTTGTGTTGTAAGAATGGGAACCGTGATTTCCTGGCTCAAGTTTGAGGTGTATTAACCTTCCCTTTATAGGAAGGAGAAAGTAGACAAAGAAAATGTCAGCATTACTTCCCCTGGGACCTTGAGATCTGAGTTCCTGACCAAATAGGGCTCTACTGAGCTGGTAACATCAGAACCAGCCCACTGGCAGCTAGAAAAATTTTAATCTCTTTTGATATTCTCCAAGATGAAAATCCTCTGCATATACCTTAAAAGAGCCTGTAAAACAGTGTCCTTATTTTGGCCTTATAATTAAGTAATAATAGAAGGGCTGCACCGTTTTACAAGGCAATATTCTAGTTCCTGAGTGGGTAAGAGACACAGCTGCTTGCCAAAAATTGTAATTTATTCTGACAAGTACCCACTATCCGTACTCCAAGCTTGATGAGAGAAACAGGTCTAGGCATACTTCAAAAGAGTTAAAAGCAAGATACACAAGCTATCACGGAGTTAAAAAAGAAAAAAAAAAAAAAAAAGGAGCAGCAGAGGCCACTGAGTAGAACAAAGTTAAAATGGATTTGTCATTGGTGCAGTCTTGATAATGTGGAAGAGGATTTCTTAAGTCAGCAAATGAAGGCATTTCTGATTCTTGGTTTTTTCCTGTAGTTGGGAGACCAAGGAGAAATAGTACAGTCGACTCCCGGTCTCTCACAAACTGCAAGAGTCCTGGGAAGGTGCACCATCTCCCATAAAGAAAAGAAAAATGTGTTTTCATTTTTCCCTCATAAAAATAATTTTTAAAGTATGGTTTGGTTTCCAGACAGTTTTAAAAGCTAAAAGGCTCAGGGGGTGGGGGTAGAGTGAGTTAGGAATGGTAGTAATATTTAAATGTGCAAAAAATTACCTCAACTTAGGTGACTTTCAGGAATTGGATATTTGATATCAACTTTTCAGATCAATAGTTTAATTCTTAAAATATTCCTATGCTGCAGAGTCCAGATACAACTAAATTATAAAATGAGACCTTTGAAAAGCATTTGTTTCCAGAAAATGTGCTCCCAAAGGCCCACATTTTAGTAAACTTGACTTTAGAAGACCTGCTCCAGGCAATTAAATCTATGCAACTTAACAAAGCCCAGGAGCAAGGCTGCCTTCTGTTATGCTATTAGAAAAAATATTTTTCTAAAAACTTGCTTTCTCTTACTGTATTCTTGGAAATAGTCTTCTTTAAACATTATTCTGCATTACAGAAAAATTATTCTTAAGTAACTCAAATTTATATAAAAGAAAATGAATCCACTATCATTTACACCTTTCCCCTGGAAGGAAGGAAAGGCAACTTGAAAGCACTACACATCCACACACAAAAAGAAAAGAAATACATAGTGATTGGCTGAATTCATTCCTTGGCCCTTCAGAAATTATGTGGATTTTCCCAATAGCATTTTCATTGCCAAAAAGCACAATTCTAAGTCATACATATTTTTCCCATTTGGAGAAAATGGTGCATAATTGAAACGTTTCCAAAAACAAAATATTTGCATCTTTGGAAGTGGCTTTCAGAAAAGACCAATAAATCTAAGGATCCCAATGATATGTAAAAAGAATATAAAAATGTCATTGTATTATTTATGGTCTCTCAAGTATCTGAAAGATTCCTTTAGAATGAGCAGTGATTGGTGGCTCCCAAGACACCCAAAAGTCTCCCTAATTTTTTTTAACAGTTATCTTTTTCTACATAATCAACAGCCCCCAAACGTATGACTTCAAACAGTAATAATTATTTTTCTCAATTCCGTGGGTTAGATGGGCAGTTCCTTTGCTGGTTTCCTCTAGGTTCATTTATTCTACTACATCTATTCTCCCAGCTCTGCTGGAAAAGTTGGGCCTCTTTCTCCAACCAGACTCTTGTCCTGGAATTTCCCATGCTATGGCCATTGAAGGGAGCAGTCCAAGAGGCTCAAGATGGAAATTGAAAGGCATTTTGGGGTTTAGACTCTGGAATTCAGAACATCACTTCTGCTACATTCTGTTGGTCACAGCAAATCTCAAATACAGACCAGATTCAAAGAGGTGGAAAAAGAGACTCCACCTCTGGATAACAGCAGTGACAAAGTCACATCTCAAAGGGATGTGTATACTGGGATGGTAGATTGTGGCTACCAAACTGTCTATCAAGGTTGGTACTCAGGTCAAGCATAATGAGGGGTTAATTTTTTGATTAGACATTTGCTGATGGACTGACAGACAATAACAAATTTTTGAGTATTTTTCTATCAGTGCCCACGGGTTCTTTGTAACCACCTAGATTCGATAAAGTATCCTCTTGGCACTTTGTAGAACTAAATAAATGTTAAACATGTTGAATTAAGAAAACACGTGGATAAAGAATTACTCCTTTTATAAATATTAATTTATGAGAAAAGAATCCCATAGTTCTCGTAAAGAGGCAGTGGACTAAGGAAGAACAAGTTCCACACTAAGAGTCTGATTCTAATTCTATTACATTTCCCGGCCATAGCACAATAAAAAATTGTAATTGTGGTATGCAGCAGTAGCTGGTTTCTCTCTGGGGTGGTTGCAGTAAGTGTATCCTGTTGCCCAGAGGCTTTGGGGATCAGTATTTCTCAGCTTCTATTTGCAAAATACCTGGGTTGAGAGGCTCTGAATTACCAGATGTACAGCCCTCATACAATCACTTACCCTCTTTCAGAAGCTATAAGAATAAGGTAACATCCCTCCATGCTTCCTCATAGGCTATTAGAGGATAGACTAACACTATGGTGAATTTGAATGACAATACCTTTACCTCCTGAAGTTCAAAGCTGGAATTGGCACTAGTAAAATACCATATTTCCCTCACATGAACAAAATTGTTCTGTAGAATAATAATTGTAATCCATCTGCCTTACACCAATGTATTTCCTATCCAATCACCAAAGGAAAATGCAAGTAAATTTGCATGAAAAAAACAAAGAGCTGAATTAAATGGCTATATGCAATGGAAATATCTATTTTATACTTTATCTCATTTTACTCATATGACTTCTTTTTCTTGATATTATGTTAATAACTATATAGAAAGTCCCTGAGTTACAAATATCTACCTTCCATAGAACTGGCACTTATGCATGGGGGCTATTATAGTAAGCTCCCAAGTTATAAACAGCTGACTGATGTAGAACTCATGCTTACAAGCAGAGGCTATTACATAATAGGTAAATGTGCTTGTTTCAACTTATGTACAAATTCAACTTAAGAACAAACCTATAGAACCTATTTCATTGGTAACCTCGAGACTGCCTATAAAAGACTGAGCAAAAAATATGTATTTCTGCTAGTGAGTACATTGTCCAAAAAAAATTGAATTTAGCCTGTGGTGCAATTCCTGAGCCTTTTCTGTCATTCTTTGGGACACGGTCCTCTGGTATCTCCAGGTTCCATGCTTTCATGTTCAAAGCACTTCTTTGATTCTGCTTGTATCAATCTAGATTAAGAACACTGTCACGAGTACTCACTAAAATAAAACAAAAACTTCTCTTACCAGTCATGCAGCAGTTTAGAAATTTTTCTATAGATCTAAAGATCATATAAAAAAGCATGTAGATTTTCCTTAGTTTTCTGTCTTTTCAGGCTCTTTCTATTTCTCTCATTTTTTTCTATATCCTTCAGAAAACAAAGGAAAAGCAAAGAACAAATAGAATTGCATCAAACTAAAAATCTTCTGTAAAGCAAAGGAAACAATCAACAGAGTGAACAGACAACCTGCAGAATGGGAGAAAATAGTTGCAAACAGTACAATTGATATGGTTCATATTCAAAATAAACAAGAAACTCAATAGTAATAAGACAAAAAATCTGGTTAAAAATGGGCAAAGGACCTAAATAATCATTTCTAAAGAGAAGACATACAAATGGTTAAAAAGTATATGAAAAAGTGATCACCATCACTAATCATCAGGGAAAAGCAAATTAAAACTGCAGTGGAGGGACTGGGCTATCAGTGCTCTCCCCAGCTGCCATCTGCCTGTCTTTTCTGGGAGGAGCCTGCCCATGCTGGAGGCAAGTCCCTGACACAACCGGACCTCCATCTCCGGAGCATTTCAGCCACGGCCCACACCCACCCAGCCCTTCATGCAATGGGATTGAGCTGCCTCTGTCACCTGCACTGCAGCAGGGCCAGGCTGCAAGCTTTTAGGTCCCCTGAGGACAGAGACTGCTGTCCTTGCTGAGAGAGAGAGGTGTGAGCAGTTTTTGCATCCCCTGACTGCCCATTTCTGCTAATCTGTTTAAGAAGGGCCTGCACACCCTGTTTCAGGATCACAGTGCATCCACTCTTCCCCTGACCAACCATTCTTCTGGAGCAGTAGGGCACCCAGCCCTCACTATCACAGCCAGCATCTGCACCTAGTGAGGCTTGAATGTAAGAGTGGTGAGCTCCTTCTTGGTCTTTTCTCCCCCAGGACTCAAGCACATCATCAAGAGTACTATGAGCTGAGAATTACCTAACACAGTCCACAAAAACTGGCACCTGAACACCCTCCAGGGGTCAGAGGTCCAACCAATCTAAATTGGCAGCAACACCACAGTGGGCCCTACCTGGTTGGACTTACCTGGTTGGACTGAAAGGTATCTCACTTTTTCTACACTAAGCAGCAGACTTCCTGGCAGAGGAGAATAGGTGACCCAAAAAACTATCTGTTTGGAATTGAAGGACAATATTCCCAAGACATACTAGCACAAGAACTCTGCTGATATGAAAAAGCAGGTTGTTTCAACACCACCAGAGTCACACTAGCTCTTCAGCAATGGACTTTGACCAAAAGGAGACTTCTGAAAAGTCAGATATGGAATTAAAAATATTGACTGAAAGTAACCTCAGTGGGTTTGATGAGAAAGTCAAACACACACACAAACAAAACAAAACAAAAAAAATAAATAAAAAAGTTCAGGACATGAATGAAAAATTCACTAAAAAGACTTTTTAAAATAATAGAACTTTTGCAAATGAAAGAATCATTTTGGAAAGTATAAGATATAATGGAAAGTTTTAATAACAGACTAGACCCAGTACAAGAAAGAAATCTAGAGGTTGAGGACTACATGTTTGTATTAACCCAGTCAGGCAAATATAAGAAAAAAAAAAAAAAGAATCAGGAAGAATGAAAAAAGTCTTCAAAAATTATGGAACTATGTAAGATGACCAAACATAAGAATTATAGTTATCCCTGAGGGAGAAGAAGGAAAACAAAAAAGCCTGGAAAACCTTCTTGAGGGACTAACATAGGAACACTGACCTGGTCTTGTTAGAGATTTAGACATCTGGATATAAGGTCATCTAACTCCTGAAAGAGTCATTGCAAACAAGACATCTTCAAGACACATAGTCATCACATTGGCAAAGCCAAAGTAAAGGAGAAAAATCCTACAAGCTGTGAGGCAAAACCATCAAGCAAGTTACAAAGGACAACCCACCAGACTAAAAGGAGACTTCTCAGAAGAAACCTTAAAACCTATTTTTATTCTTCTTAAATAAGACAACTATAAGGCAAAAATTTAGTATCCTGTAAAACTAAGCTTCATAATGGTAGAAAAATAATATCTTTCCCATCCAAGCAAACATTAAGGGAATTTGTCACCATTAAACCTGTTATATATATATATATATATATATATATATATATATATATATATATATATATAACTTTAAAAAGTGCTTTGTACATTGAATAGGATAATCAGTACCCACCAGTGCAAAAAAAAAAAAAAAAAAACAAAAAACAAAACTGAGAGTAAAACTCACAACTCATATAAACAGTAACACAAGGGAGAAAACAAAGCAATTAGGTAGCAATTGACATGATGACTGGTATAGCATCTCACATGTCAATATTAAAATTGAGTGTAAGTGGTAAGAATGTTCTTTTAAAAGATGTAGACCTGCATAATAAATTACAAAGAACACAACCCAACTGTATATACTTCCCCCAGGAAACCTGAAAATACCTCTCAGTGAATGCATGGATTTCAAAAATGTGATGCACACACATATACACACTCATCCTTTTTTTTTCTTTTGTATTTCAAATTAATATGAGGGTACAAATTTTTAGGTTACAATGTTCTCACTTCCAAGGTAAAGTTCAAGTTGTAGAAGAGCCCTTCACTCAAGGGGTGTGCTGAACACGCTCACATCGTGCACATTAGCTGAGATCCCACCAAATGCCCTGCCTCCTCTCTCCAATTGCCCTTCCCCCTCTCCTCCCTTCTCCTTTTTCACCGCTGCCCTTTGCTAGACTATTTTTGTGTTAAAATATTGCAGGAAGATGAGGCCCAACGGAGAGAAAGAGCACCCAAACACCACGTTTATGAGAGGAAGGGCTTTATTCACCAGCCAGGAGCTTACGGCATAGAAGAATTCCAAATGGCCGCGCTCCCCAACTGACTTGGTCTTTCCCTTTTTATCGACAGTCAAAAAGTTCCACTCCACAGGTACCCTTCTCTTTGGCCAGTTTGAAACAAGAGGGAGATGCTATTCCAGCCCTTACAGAACTACAGTATTTTACAGAACTTGGAAATGTCCAAGTTCCAGGAAGTTAGGTTTACAAATTCCTAAGGGCTGAGTCACCATGGAGAGGACCCTGCAAGTGTATCCTTGTGGTCTCCTGGAGAAGATCTTTCTCCCAGACCTCACCCTTCTCGGGTATCCTCTCTCATTATCATTCATATGATCATGCTATTTTTTATATATCGGTTTCATATTAGTATTGAGAACATTGGATATATATTTTTCCCTTTCTTAAGATACTGTACTAAAAGAATGTGTTTCAACTCCATCCAGGTATCACATAAGATGTCAGTCTCCATCATTTCTTATGGTTGAATAGTATTCCTCGATATACTTAAACCATAATTTGTTAATCCATTCATGGGTTGATTGGTGTTTGGGTTGCTTCCACAGGTTGGCAATTATGAATTGAGCTTCAATAAATATTCTGGTGCAAATATCTTCATGGTAAAATACTTTTTGTTCTTCTGGGTAGATACCTAGTAATGGGATTGCAGGGTAAAATGGAAAGTAAACTTTTACTTCTTTGAGAATTCTCCATACTTCTTTCCATAAAGATTGTATTAGTTTGCAATCCCACCAGCAGTGTAGAAGTGTTCCCTTCTCTCCATATCCACGCCAGCATCTGCAGTTTTGGGACTTTGTGATGTGGGCCAATTAGATCATGGGGCAATTACTTCACAATGTATACATATATCAAAACATCGTGTTGTACAATTACAAATACGTATATTATTTTCATTTGCCCATTATATCTCCATAAGTTGTGGGGGGGAACAAACGTAAAATAATATATATGTATTTGTATATATATCTCATTGTATCTCACATTATAATGACTCTTCTCTTCTATAGACCATTGCCATTTACATGAAGGACTCTAGAGGTCTCAGCACCTCAAGTAAATATATTGATCAATTTTCCCAACAGAGATTTCTTTCTAAAACAAACCCCATGTCAATAAGTGAAAAAAAACTTCATGTTTTAGTATGACATTATTCCAACTTTCCACTGTACAAGCTGATATCTATATTTTGTTTTTTATTTGTTTGAGACAGAGTCTCACTTTGTCACTCTTAGTACAGTGCCATAACATCATGGCATTTGAGGTCACAGTGACCTCAAACTCTTGGGTTGAAGTGATCTTGCCTTAGCCTCTTGAGTAGCTGGGAATACAGGCACCTGCCATAACACCTGGCTAATTTTCAGAGACGAGGTCTCACTCTTGGTCTCGAACTCTTGAGCTCAGGTGATCCACCCGCCTCGGCCTCCTAGAGTGCTAGGATTATAGGTGTGAACTGCTGCACCTGGCCCTTAGTCATTGAAATTTCTAATGGTATTAATATTGAAAGAAAATTAAATTGGGGATCTCCTCTAAGACTTAATGTTGTTATCCAGTCATTTTCCTTGTATGTTCCAACTCTACTAGTCTTCCACAGAAACCATTGCACTTTCCCTCCAGTTTAATTCCTTCTCAGTCTTTGCACATGACTTTCCTTCCTAAATCACAGGTGAAGCAGAGGTTGTAAGGCATAAATTCCTGAACATCCAGCTCTTCCAACTAAAAACCACTTTATATCTGGACCCAACTTTGGCTCCTCCTATCTGATCGCAGAGGAAGAGGTGTCCATGCCCCAGCTCAACGCTAACCCTGCCAACTGTTCTCTTGATGCAATCACCTCTTTCTTTTCTCAGTAGTTTGTTTCATCCATTTCTCTCTCCCTCAGATCTCTTCAGCTTCAACTCTCATTCAATCCCACTCTAAATACAGTTTTCTCTTTTTTCGTGCCTCTGCAGCTAAGCTTCATAAGATGGTAGTTCATAATCACTGCAGGGACTGTTGTTTTTGCTGCTAGCCTCCCTTCTCGTTTCTTCCAGTAAGCAGTACCTGTTCCTCAGAGGAACCATTCCTTCCTGCCTGCTTGTGATGTAAACTTTTTTAAACCAATTCCTTAATTTACCTATGATTGATCAGGAAAGAAAAAGCAACCCAAGTCAGGCTCATCAGAGCCTATCACACTCAACTTTGGGAATTTCGTTTGAGTCATTGAGAATGTGGATTTTCTTTCCCAAGGGATTGGAAAATGGAAATATATAGTGCTGGAGCTACAACAGGCTGTCTGCCAACTCAAACAGGACAGCTCAGTGGAAAGGGAAGCAAAGGAGGAGGACTAGAGAGATGGGGGGAAACTGGATCCTGATGACATGATCGGTGCTGCTGAATCCAGCTGTGACTAAAGCCTGAAATACTCTTAGATTTTTTTTACATGAGCCAATAGATAGCTTTTTGAATAAGTCATTTTAGTTGTATTACCTTTCCTGTCATTTTCAAACAAAGAAATGTCTTATGTGATGCCCCTCACTGTTTCCAATTTCTCACTTCTCATTCATTTCTCAGTCCTCTGTAAACCGTCTTGCCGTCTCACCACACCACACCACTAAAAGTTCTGTCGCTAAGTTCACCTCCTATTTGCCAGGTGTTATTTCACTTGTCTTTTCTGTAGAATTTGAGAGTATCAGCCGACCTCTCATGTTTTGAAATGACCTTATCCTTTGAATTTCTCCATTTCATCCTTTATTGGTTTTCTGCATTTTCTTTTCTTTTCTTCAAGTCTTAATTTCTTCCTGCTTTTCTGCATTTTCTTTTCCTTTCTTCAAGTCTTCATTTCTTATCCTAACCAGAGTTCATACTCTTCTTATTCTCTAAATACACATTCGTATCCTGTGTGATTGCAGCAATTGTCGAAGTTATAACTATCATTTATATTCTAATAGTTCTACATTTATATCTCTAGCTCCGAGTCCTCCTTTGGACTCTTGACTCATATAGTCAAATGCTTTCAGGCATCTAAATATCCAAAGCTGGAGGTGCCACTGTTCCCCTGAACCTGATTCACCCTTTCCCATATTTCCTATCTTTCCCTATGTTCCTGTGTTTATTACGTCAGGTAACAAAACTGCTAATACCCCCCAATTTATAAGTGAGTTGCCATCTACAGCTTTCTCTTCCTTCTCTTCTTCCCAGTATCAAATTTATCATCAATTAGTTGTATTGCAACCTGGAGGAAATGTTCTCATTTTCTCTTAACTAAAACAGAGATATTAGTAATACTTGTTGTGAAGACTAAATGAAACAATTCATTTGAACAATGAATTGTCCAGCACATATTACATGTTACAATATGTCTGGCACATATTACATCTTAAATAAATTTAGCTTTCGTATCTTTTGTCTACTGATGTATAACAAACCACTCTATAACTTAGTGGCTTACAACAACAACCATGTGTTCTGCTCATAATCTGTAAATTAGGTAGGGCTTGGAGAGGACAGCTCATCCTTGACCTATGTGACATCAGCTGGGGTGGCTCAACAGGGGCTGGGGAGTTTACTTGCAAGATAGCTCACTCAGACGGTTGTCAAGTTGTTATTAGCTGTGGCTGAGCTCAGCTGGGGCTGCGGCCCAGACACCTACTACTTTCACCCATGAGGCAGGAAGTGGGTCTCAAGAACAAGCACCCCGTGGGACAGGAAGTAGAAGCTATCCTCTTCTACAGCCTGGGCCCACAAACTGGCTCACTGTCACTTGTACCATATTCTATTGTTCCAGCTGTCACAGAAGCCAGATTGAAGGAGAGAGGAATCAAAACATTTCTTAACAAGCGCCTTGTCAAAGAATTGTGGGGCTAAGTTATATAAACTATTATGGCTGTTTCTTTCCCTACATTCTTTCTCTCCATAGTCACTGCCAGCACTTTGCTTTTAGCCTTTATTGTATCTTCTGAACTTGCTATCAACTTATTAACTTGTCTCTTTGCTTCTATTCCTACACTCATCCAATATCTTACCCACTAATATTTTTAAAATTATGTTCACTTCATTTAAAACCCTTTGACAGCTCCCTATAATGCAAATAATATCCAAATTCTTCAGCATAAGTTCCCAGACTATGTCCAAGATTCTCTAGGACATTGAATAAAACTCACAGTGGTATGATGGGATGTTTAAAATTTTCAAGACAGGCAGTGCCTCTGGGTCAGTGGGTAGGGTACCGGCCCGACATGCTGGAGGTGGTGGGTTCAAACCCAGCCCCAGCCAAAAAAAAAATTTTCAAGACAAACAGAGACATCTTGCATTGGTTCTCAACCTTCTTGATGCTGCAACCCTTATTACAGTTCCTCATGTCATGGTGACCCCCCAACCATAAAATTATTTTCATTGCTACTTCATAACTGTAATTTTGCTACTGTTATGAATCATAATGTAGATATCTGATATGCAGGATGGTCTTAGGCGATCCCTGTGAAAGGGTCATTCAAACCCCAAAGGGGTCGCAACCCACAGTTTGAGAACCACTGTAGAGGCTGTCTTAGCTTGAGGTTGTCAACAGCTTCAGCATCAGATCCAGCTACCTTTCTTTTGATGATGTTAAACATTTGCAAAGCTTCGTTTTGTGTGATTTCTGTGATTATAAAAAGTACTATGTGAAAATCGGTGTGGAATAGGAAATGAGGGTGGTGGTATCCAATCTAATTCTAAGGTTTAAGAAGTTGCTCAGTACCCACTAGACATGTTCATTTCAGTAATGAATTATTAAAGAACAAAATAAAATATTACTTCTTTCAATTTACATTTATGTTTTTGAACTGTAGATTGTTAGGACATAACTACTTAGTAAGTTGTCTGAACCTAAGTACCTAATCAACAGAACTGTTGGGTAATTCTTTTATCCTAGGGCTACTGTAAAAAAAAATTAGTCACTAAAGACACTGAGAAAGTTTGGGAAATTCATGGATAACATATAAGATAGAAATTTAAGAAAAGATAGTTAAAAAACTGTAGGCCATCTCTTCATTTTGAAACTTCTCCCCCAGACACCCTGGTACCTGATGAGGAGGAGAGATGAGCTTGTCAGGATTCTAGTACTTTGTGCCCATCATCCTATTTCCTCTATCTTTACCCAAAATGTCAACCCCTCTGTCCAACTTTCTTCTCCCAAATCCTCAATCTCATGACGTTTTGTGTTTCCTTTTCTCCAATCCAGATTCCCTCTCCTTACTTTCCACTGTACCCTGGGGAACCGCCTTCATGATCCAATAACTCTTTCATTCCCTGAATTTCTTCAGAGCACGTATCTTACACATTAACCAAAACTAACTTCACCCCAGAGTATGTGGCTTTCCTGCCACCTTCTTAAATCGTAGCTCCTGATCCTTCTGTGTTGTGAATACTCCCTTATATATTTTCTTAGTGACTAACTTGCTTTTCAAAGTCATTAGCAGACTTGACTTCCTAGTCTTCTGAAACACTTGTGTCCTGCTGAGACTCTTGCCATCAGGCTGTAGCCCCTCTGCTCACTCCAGCTCCTGTGTGTCGTGAAAACTCTTGTGTTCCTCACGCCTCACTGTACCTGCTCCTGTTCATCAATGACCTTGCCCTCTGCTGCACAGCCATCCTCTCCACCCTGTCTGGTCTCCATCCTGAGTGACCTCAGCAACCATACGAATGAGTCACCCAACCCCAGGCCTCCTGGTTCCTTGTTCTCATCTCTGATTACCCATTCTTCTATTCTGCCTCAGCCAGCCCAGAGTCACAGTGAGGCCGAGAGTCTCAAAGTGTGGTCCAGAGACTGGATTGTCTAGAAGGCTCAGCAAATACAGATTCCGGGGCCAGTTGCCCAGTTCTCCTGAATCAGATTTTTTTTTTTAAACTCCTGGCAATTTACACTTTAACAGTCTCCTTGGGTGATTTTTAAACAAAGCAAATTTCAATATCCACTGTGCTAAACTTGATTTCACCCTCCCCCCCCCCCATTGAAATCACAGTCTCTCACCAAATTGTTTTTCTGGATTGTCTTCCCAATTATTCCCACCCCAACTGCTCCTCTTATAATGAGGCCCCTCTCCTTGTATTTTTTCTCTTGCTGTCCTCTCTCCTGATTTCATTTCTCTCATTAGCTTAGATTTTTTAAAAAATTAATAACATAATAACCTTTTCCTGAGCATTTATTATGTGATAGGCACTATTCTAGGCCCACTACTATGTCCATTCATTTAATCTTCATAACTTAATGAGGGAAGTGTTCATTTTAATCATTTCTTATGTGTTCCAAAGCCTGTTCAGTTCCCTTAGCCCTTTATGCTTTCTCTGTTTCTGTCTGGCAATACCCCAACCCATGATTCATCCTCCAATGCGTGCACCTCAGTCCCTGAGCACAGGAGGGGCTTGTGCAGTGACCTCATGGTCACCGGCCTTAATGGTCCCTAAACACCAAGTGTCTGGGTTGACCTGCTCTCCCAACCTTGCACTTGCCACCCCGACCTCTCTCCTTTCCTTTCCGCAGCAAATTTTGCCTTCTCCTTCTTATAAAATAAAGACTCTCAGACAAAAACGACATACACTTCTCACCCTCAAATCTGCAAGAACATTTGCATTGGCCCTGAAACTTCTTTCATTTTCTCACATATTTGTAAAATATTTATTGAGTATTTACCATGGGAAAGGTCCTGTGCTGGACTGTTTCAAGGAGGAGGGACATGGCCTTCTACTCATATCTGTGCTCTGAGTCTCTGGCCCTCCTGCCTGCTACTAAACATGCCCTTTTGATTATCTGGCCTTCTACAGTTTCAATCTCCCCTGTCTATTGGTTCTTTTATCAATATTTCTCAGACCACTTTTGCATCATAATAAAACAAAACCAAAAAATTTCATTCCTTTCTCTCACCCCTGTCACCAGAGCCTGAAGTTTTGGGGCAAAAACTTGGTAGCCTTATTTTTGACGTCCCACTTTCTCTTTAATTCATACCAAGTTCATTTCTATCTCGACTACCACTTATGTACAGTCACCAATCATCTCCTGCAGCTAAGTCCAGTAGATACTCCTCTGCTTCTGCCTTACTTGATATCTCAGCAGCATTCGTGTAGTTAATCACTCCTACCTTGTTAATGTCTTTTTTTCCTTGGCTTCCAGCATCCCATCCTCTCCAGGCTTTGTTCCCCATCTCTGACTGTTCTTCATACCACTTTCTGGGCCCCTCCTGCTTTATACAAACTTCAAGTATTGGAATTTCTCATGTCACTTCTGTCCTACACACACTTTCTTCTCTCTGTTTCTAAGTGAAGTCATCTGTTTTCAATTTTCATTCTAGTGTTGATTAAACTGCATACTTTATGAGGCCTTGAGCAAGTCACTCAATTCAATTCATCATCTACTGAATATATAATTTTAGGTAGGTGCTATTCTAGGAATTACACACAGAGATTAATCATGGGATATTTCTTGCACTCTAAAAGATTATGCTTCTTATTTTTTCTGAGTCTTTTCCCCTCACTTAGATAACAGGGAGAAATTTTTATACGTTGGTCTTAGTTAAATAAAAAAATACTGATTATTATGATAACAAGCATTAAGTGGTTATTTTATTTTACTTTTTTCACCCTGCTAGGTACTTGCTCTGTATGAACTCTTTTAATTTTACAGCTGTCCTATGAGGTAGATACTACTGCCCTTGATTTGCAGTGGAGAAACTGAGGCTCAGAGAGTTAAGGAAATTTTCTCAGAATCACTCAGCTAGGCGGTGGCAGAACAAAGATTCAAACCCAGGTATGAATGCCTCCAAAGTCCATACCTTTAACTTCTACAATAAGAATCAACTTTATGGTGAACGCATTGACTGCCGCACTAGAAAAACATTTTTCCTTTCCTTGGGGCCATGGTGTTCTATTATGAAAATAGAATAAAAACTTTGAACACAAAATGACCTTTTCTAATTTAATGAAAAACTTGTGGTTTTTGCTTAGTTTTCTGTGCATGAGTTATATGTAGTTCCATATGGTGCTAAAATCAATTTTTACAAGGCATGCCGTGTGAGTTGTATGTGACTCATGACATACTTACTGAATTTGTTTCTGAGAACTGAGTCCTTTTTTGTTCCACAGATATTGAGTTGTGTCTGGAGTAGACCTTGTGTGGTCCCAGATGAGGACCTCCGAATCATACCCCTAAAGTATGTGCAGCAATGTCACATTGTTGCATGCTAGCCTATCGATTTCATTCAAAGAGCAGCCAGGCAAACATTCAAGGTAAAATGAGAAATCAGAAAACACAATTTGGCATGTGTAGTAAGCTGGGGCAGGCCAGCCGGAGCAGGGCAACAGGAGACGGGGGAGACACGCCCATGGCAGTGTAAACAAAGGGCAGAGGCTTCACAGCGCCATAGCCATGCTATGGACCTTCCCACTATCTACCTACCAGTTCTATATGCTTCACAAGACCCAGGGCTCAAGACGAGCATGAGTTAAATACAATTCACATGCAGTTAATGTGTTAATTTTATTCTTATGTTAAACATTTTTATGTGCTTTATGTTTTCAATATACATTTTTATGTGCTTTATGTTTTAGTAACTCACGGAGATGGGTTCTGAACTTACATTGTGAAAACTGAAGCTCAGAGAAGTTAGTCCTGCTGCCTCACAGTGCCTCGGGAGCCCTGGGTAAGGGCTGGGGTAAGTTCAGCAGGTGAGACAGTGCCCAGGGCCCTAGTTCCATAAGGGCAGCATCTCTTTTGCCTGCTATATACATGCATATTGAATTGTGTCAAGAAGATGTCATTCTAAAACAAATAATAATAGATGTCATTCAAGACAAATAATAATAATAATAAGGAAAACCATCATTTTGTTAATCAAGTTTGAAAAACCACTATACCTCATTTATCAAAGTCTTTTTATAAAAAGTGACATACAAGCTATTTCTTTTGAGGCTAGAGATGGAGGTTAGGAATGCTTTGTTGATGCTGGGGAAACCTATTTGTTTTCTCTTCAGATCGTTGAGAGCCACATAATTATTTACTGTAAACTTTTGCTTTCAATTCTGGAAGCTTAAGCTAAATTTCCTCTCAGTAAGGACCTTGTAGCGTACTTACCTAAATTCTTCTCTCTTTAGCCTTAACCACCCATTCCAGTTTCCCCAGTCAGATCCAGATGTTTTAAGTTTTTGTATATGTCTTCAGTAAGTTGCTTCAGAGTCTTTTTTTGTAACAAGATCTGACGCATTCAGAGATAACATATATAAAATACTTGTTAACTATAGCTGTCAATGCACAAATGTAAGGAAATAAATACATGAGTTGTAGCCTTTTCAACAATTGCCTTATAGCTACCTTTAGATGTCATGAAATAAAGATTTGAGGAATTAGAAAGATCCCTGCAAGGCCCTGTCCTAACTCTCAGCAATATTCAAAGGAAGAGAGGGTCTATACAAAGTAAGTTTTCATTGCTCAACAATTCAAGGAAAAATGGAATTCCTCACTCCTTATGGATTTTATACTGTCTCATTTTAAAAATTAATTCAGTACTCTCCTATATAAAGAATTTTATTATGGCTCGGTGCCTGTGGCTCAGCGGGCTAAGGTGCCAGCCATGTATACCTGAGCTGGCAGGTTCGAATCCAGCCTGGGCCCACCAAACAACAATGATGGCTGCAACCAAAAAATGGCCGGGCGTTGTGGCGGGTGCCTGTGGTCCCAGCTACTTGGGAGGCAGAGGCAGGAGACTCGCTTGAGCCCAGGAATTGGAGGTTGCTGTGAGCTGCGATGCCACAGCACTCTATCCAGGGTGACAGCTTGAGGCTCTGTCCCCCCCCCCACAAAAAAAAAAAAAAAAAGAATTTTATTCTGACGATGTTTCTCCAAATAATCAGCTTCGTTTGACATGTACATCATGAGTATTTAGGATAATACGTACTTATCCACAATTACTTACAATTTTGAAAGGGCCAAGTGGAGAATTTCATGTCTAGTTTTATAAACGGTATAGTTATATAGAAAAGCTCCTAAAAGAAAAAAGCATAAAATAATATTTCATAAAATAAGAAAGAATTAAAGTGGCATTAAATCAACTATTGAATGTTTATTCCATGCTTACTATTCAGTAGTCACAGTTATAGGCTCTGGGACACGCTGCTCGCAACACAGGCAAGATCTCGGTGACCTTTAAACCAGATCAACATTTTGCTCAACTCCAAATACATTCCTGTTTTTGGAGAATGTATCCCATGTGAAAATTAACGTATGTACATAGACTTATATGTTTAGGGGCTATGTCTAGTAAGTATACTATGACAAGAAAATGCCATATTCCAGCCCGGCCTGCCAAACAAAAAAAAATGACGGCTGCAACCAAAAAATGGCCAGGCGTTGTGGCGGACACCTGTAGTCCCAGCTACTTGGGAGGCGGAGGCAAGAGACTCGCTTGAGCCCAGGAATTGGAGGTTGCTGTGAGCTGTGAAGCCACAGCACTCTATCCAGGGTGACAGCTTGAGGCTCTGTCTCAAAAAAAACAAAAAACAAAAAACAAAAAACAAATGAATAACTTTTCTCAATCCATCGAGAGATTTTCTACTCATACTCATACTATGTAGCTCACTGCTCCCATTAGATCAATGAGAATTTCCTTTGGTTATTCTTATTTGCTCAAAGGTATACTGGATAACTTACTGAAATAAATCTGTTTTAAAGAATAAATAAATAGTTAAATAGAAAACACATAACGCTGCTTTTTTTCTTGAAAGTGAAGTTTCCTTTTGAAGTGATTTATATGAATAAAGGATTGCGTGGCCTTGTAAACACTTGGGATTGCAGAGATCAGACATGAGTGTTATCGCTCAACTAGCTGCAAGAAAAAAATAGGAAGTACTATTCTCAGAAATATTTCAGATGTAAGACATGAGAACATATTTCTTTTAAATGCGGAATAAAGAATACAAGCACGCTTTAGTCACCTGTATCTGAACCATAAGGTTAACTCTTTAGAAGGTTTGCTCGTCTATCTCATTTTTCTAATTTGACTTCATAATCTTCTTTCTTCTCAGTTTTTAGAACTTATTCCCCACAAAATAAATAATTAAACCATAGATGAACTGTCAAAAGGGAACGTTATTTTAATGTAACATTAATATTTGGGTAATTAATATGGAAGTTAATGCTTTTAGCAGATGTAACAACATTAGACTTGTAAATTTTAATTAAAGTTAATGGTTCATGATAGCTGTAGGGAGTAGGCATCCTCTCTAGATACTGAAAACATGTCTAATGTGATTAGAAATAGTAATTTTAGAAAAAAGGATGGTACTGGCAATGACTATTCTTCATTTCTTACGAAGTCAGTGACTTGAAAACCCTATCAAATGAGGAATCTGGCAAGCAAATACAAGCTAATAGAGGAGCTGATTATACCAGTTTGTTTATATATACTTTTTTTTCTCTGTATGGCTACCAGACAAGAAAAGCAATGAAGTTGGTTAGTAATTTTAAACCAGATACTCATGTTTCATATTTAATTTTCTCTGCAGTTTCTAATGCAGGGTTGCCTTGCAAAATGGTATTCAAATCAGTCTAGACTTCTCAAAACAGGAGAGTCAGTTGCTTTGAATAACAAACAAAAAACCTCTACATCAAAATTTTACTAAAGTGATGAAAGTGATAGCTTATTGGTAGCCACACATACGTGTATCAGCCAGCAGAAGGTACATGTAATGTTCAAATTCAATGCCAATGATTGGTGATCCACCTCCACATGTAGATATCAAGTGTCTATTTACGAATGAGGATCAAAATTCATTTCATATTTTCCCAAGTAACTCCATTTCCACAAAGGTCCTATTAATTAAGGCCACTAACTGTAAACAATTCACCTAACTTAACGTATTTCTCCAATTCTAAGACACACCTAAGGCACACCGAAGATACATTTATTTACTGTAATGTAATTAATTATTTTTATTAATTAATAACAATTAATTGAATGAATGAACTTAATTTTCTGAAATTAGAATAAAATTATAAGTAATATGTGTATTTAATAGTGTTCATTATATATTAACATATCATATTTTGCATATAATTAATAGTGCTCTATTGTTTTGTTCCCAAACGGTGTCTTAAATCCCTGGTATCAGACAGGGGGCAGTGGCTCACACCTATAATCCTAGCACTCTGGGAGGTCAAGGCAGGGGGATTGCTTGAGGTCAGGAGTTCCAGACCAGCCTGAAAAAAAGTGAGATCCTGTTTCTATGAAAAATAGAAAAAATTATCGGGGTATGGTGGTGCTGGCCTGTGCTCTCAGCTACTGGGGATGCTGAAACAGAAGGATCACTTGAGCCCCGGGAGTTAGAGGTTGTAGTGAGCTATAAGGATGCCTCTGCACTCTACCTGAGGCAACAGAGTAAGATTTTGTCTCAAAAAACAAACAAACAAACAAACAAACAACCCTCCCCCAAAAAACTCCCTGTTATCTCATGAGTGGTAGAGTAGAATCAATAAAATGTACAAAGATAAATATTTCCATCAAATAAATATATTTTTTGAGAATAAACTGAACTTACCAAATAATAAATTATACTTCGTATCTAAGTAGTTTTGAGTGAAAATTTTTCACACATCTTCACTGAGAGTTCAAAATACAGAAGGCTCAAGCAGGATGAGCTTTAAATACCAGAGACTTTGGATGCTGGCACTCAACCAAAGAAATCACAGAGACATCAGAGCTCACTTGTCACTGTCAAATTCCTCATCGTGTAAAGCATGGAACTGGTCAGTGCTAAAAAAAACCCCTTTCTCATTCTTTACTCCTAACAGTGAGTGGTGTGGTCTGGCCTGCAGAAACTCTGGATCAAATAGAGACCATTTTAACTTCTTTTAACACTCAATTCTTGGCTTGTTTTCCAACCTAGATGTAGACAAGCTAATTTGCAGGTCTAGTGAAAAGCGGCGGCCCTGAGGTTTATTGTGTATTATAAACCTAATGGAATGTTGAGAATTAAACCTTGCTTTCCAATTGGTTACTTTAGTAAGCTTCCTAATTGATTACTCTTTAACTACTTCTTAAAAAATGATGAGAACTACAAGCAGCACAGAATCTGTTGGCAAATGACCACTCAGAATCTCACATTTCAACACATAAAACATTGATTATGTAATATTTTTGTTATGAATTTTTAAGCTGCTTTCAATAATAACAGTGACCCTTAGGGCAGGTATTTTCTGGTAATTAGTAACTAGCTGGGTTAGGAGTCCAAACCTTGTAAAATATTGTTAAGATGATTTTACGTTTTTATAATTTAGAAAGGTTGATCAGTGAAGTTAAGTAGTTCTCTATTTTATTTTTTCTACTGATAAATATGAACTTATATCTTATTTAATATCACTGAAAACAGAAATTGATGTCTCTAGGGGCAGAAACATCATCACAAAAATTAGAACTCTGAAAACACAGAGAAGGTAAGTAATTTACTGGTGAGCAGGAATTTTAATTCAAAACACAATCTGTTGCCCAACCTAGTGTAAACATAGTAATTTTACCAGTCACCAAATGTTTATGTCTCTCTCAGCTTTAAAAAGACTGATAACAACACAACCTCCTGGAAAATAGTTTTACACTACAGTTGCCAGATGTAGCAAATGAAAATATAGATGCCCAGTTAAAGTTGAATTTCGGATAAACAATGAAGAATATTTTAATATGCGTGTCTTATGAAATATTTATATTTTAAAGAATTTTTCTTTATCTACCATTCAAATTTACCTGAGAATCCTATGTTTTACCTGACGGTCTTAACCCCCTTTTCCAGATTCTAGGCTCCTTACTCCAACAAATGTCTCTGTACTTTCGGTTTCCCAAGAGTTAGGGTTAGGGTGGGTGACTTGTGGCAGGTGTGTGGGGTGTGTGAAGTGGTGCACCTCACATCTTGACACCCTCTCTCCTCCCTGGCCTGCCATACTGCTTACACTTTTCTAGGTCTGTTTAACGTTATCACAAAACACTTTTCCTCTGTTCTGGGCAGGAGGTAGGAGCAAGCCCAGTGCTATAAGATCAAAACCTACCCAGTGGTCTCTAATGGTGCCTCCTTTCAGCGTTTTCAAGTATGGGGCAGAAGGCACTTTGGAATCCCTGGTGCAGAATCCCACATGTGAGGCAGGAGAGGGTTGCACTTGCACCCTTCTTTTACAGCCCATGTAGCCTATGGCTAGGAGTGAGAGTTATAAGAAATACCTGTATAGCTCAATAATGGAATACCTGGGTGGAAAGGGCATGGAGAGGTATTTGGCTCTCCTAACAAGCATGAGAGCTCGCGAGATGAGAGCAGTGGTGAATTGGCAGTCTCTACACCTGTGGTGTTGAGAGGCATGAGATCAGACTTAGATTAGGCTGGAGGAGAAGGCAGTCAAAGAGCATGCGCATTCTATCATGGACCCGCTTACTCTGACTCTGTCTCCTCTCCTGCCTGCAGAATGCCAGCACGCGGCATCTCTCTGCTGAAGATTACCAAGCTCTGCTAAAGACTAAGATCTATCTTTCTAAGAAGACTGCTTTATTCCCTCTAAGTTTCTCTCTCTCTCTCTCTCCAGCTAAAGTAGATAGCCCTCAGGCACCTAAGAGAAACTGAAACTGAGCAAGGTAACTTAGTCTGCATCCAGAACTTAGTTAAGCTGGGCTGAGACCTGGCCAGTCCTGGGCCCTGGCAAGTGGTGTCAGAAGTGACCCGTGACACCCTCCTTCTCTTTTCTCTATCTCCAGGCTCCTGCCCTCTAGTCAGGGATGGTATTCCCCCCTTTATTTGTGAGGCAAATTGTCAGTCCCTCAGCAAGACTTGATTCACTTTATGGCTTAAATCACCTTGTACTTGAATTGGAAAACCGGAATTTCCTATCTATGGTTCCTAATATAGACTTTTAGAGACCTCTTTTTGGGGATTGAAAAGCTGAATATTGAGGGGGTTTTATTTGTTTGTTTTCGCCTTAATCTACCCTTATGCAAAGATGGTGTGTGGTTAAATGGGGTGATGGTCACCGTACAACAAAAAGCCAAAAATGCAAAAAAAATTATTGTCATGCTCTTTCACAGTTTTGTGTAAATACTCTTAGGATGTCACTTTGTTCAATGTTTTGCTCCAAACTGCTGCCATATTTTCAGATTGAACTAGAGGTCATACTCGATGACTTGTATGTCCTTCCGTTATTATCGAAGTGACCTTGTAGAAGTTGCATAACCTTTCTAGTTTTCAGTTTTTTTCCTTATTTATGAAGTTCAGTATGTTGGGAGAGAGTTTATTTAGTATTTCATTGGCTGACATGTATTAAGCAATATGAAGTATTTCTGTTTTTAAATTTTTATTAAATCATAATTGTGTACATTGGTGCAATCATGGGGCACAATGTGCTGACTTTATATACAATCTGAAATATTTTCATTGAACTATTTAACATAGCCTTCATGGCCTTTTAATCACTATATGAAGAC
>CAUYRH010105749.1:0-13544 GCA_963574655.1 Perodicticus potto | reverse complement strand
GTCAAACAACAATTACGGCTGCAACCAAAAAATGGCCAGGCGTTGTGGAGGGCGTCTATAGTCCCAGCTACTTGGGAGGCAGAGGCAAGAGACTCGCTTGAGCCCAGGAGTTGGAGGTTGCTGTGAGCTGTGATGCCACAGCACTCTACCCAGGGTGACAGCTTGAGGCTCTGCCTCAAAAAAAAAAAAAAATAGAAAAACCAGGGCGGTGCCTGTGGCTCATCGAGTAGGGCGCCGGCCCCATATACTGAAGGTGGCAGGTTCAAACCTGACCTCAGCGAACTGCAAAACAGAAAAATAGCCGGGCATTGTAGCGGGCGACTGTAGTCCCAGCTACTTGGGAGGCTGAGGTAAGAGAATCGCTTAAGCCCAGGAGTTGGAGGTTGCTGTGAGCTGTGTGATGCCACGACACTCTACCAAGGGCTATAAGATGAGACTCTGTCTCCACAAAAAAAAAAAAAAAAAAAAAAAATAGAAAAACCAGCTTGGCACCAGTAGCTCAAGCAGCTAGGGCGCCAGCCACATACACCAGAGCTTGCAGGTTCTAATCCAGCCCAGGCCTACCAAACAACAATGACAACTACAACCAAAAAATAGCCAGGCTTTGTGGCAGGCGCCTATAGTCCCAGCTACTCAGGAGGCTGAGTCAGGAGGATCTCATGAGCCCAGGAGTTTGAGGTTGCTGTGAGCTATAACTCCACAGCATTCTAGCTGGTGCCAACGGAGACTTTGGCCACTCCCACCCCCCAAAAAATGTAAGAAGCCTGCAGAAACCAGTCCATGGTAAGCCAGCCTTGGCACAGCTCCCCCAGTGCAAAGGTCCTGCATGGCAAAAATCATCATTACTTGTCCCTCTAGTCTGATGTTTTTCAACCTTTTTATATCATGGCATGTTTGAACCTATAGTGAAACTTCCATGGCACACTTAAATTATGTTGTTCAAAAAAAGAGTGAAAAGGCGGGGTACACAGTGGCTCACACCTGTCATCCTAACACTCTGGGACGCCAAGGCAGGTGGATTACTTGAGTGCATGAGTTCAAGACAACCCTGAGCAAAAAGTGAGACCCCCATCTCTACTAAAGATAGGAAAACTGAGGCAAGAGGATCACTTGAATCCAGGAGTTGGAGGTTGCTGTGAGCTATGACACCACGGCACTCTACCCAGGGCAACAGCTTGAGACTCGGTCTCAAAATTAAAAAAAAAAAAAAATAGAGTGAAAAAAGAATATACTTTCTCTGCTTTTAATTTCTCTCAAAAATTAATTAATGATCCTTAAAAACTTCACAGCATACCTAAGATCCTCTCACGGCACACCAGTGTGCCACGGCTCCAGTCCACCTTTGTATCTTCGTCTATAACTGATGGTCCTTAAATTCTTGCCGAATGAAGGAGTCTATATTTATTGAATAGTCCATGTGCCAGGCACTCCGAAAGCTCTTTATATGGATTTTCTCCTTTGATCCTCACAACAATCAAGGAGACTGTTGTACAGTTATCTCAATTCATATCTGAAGAACCTGAGGCTCAGAGAGGGGCAGGAACTTGCCAAAGGTTACACAGCCAGGGCATCTGAAGCTAAGCAAATCTCACTCCACCACAAGCCTTCTGGATCACCACTTGGTGGCTATCAAGTGGCCAAGTTTAGAAGGACATCTTCTTCCTAGAACCCACGTAAAGAGGTTCTGGGGGTCTGGATACCAGAGACATTCACAGGCTCTTGCATCCCTCTCCTGTTGGGCCCCACACCTAACTGCCCATTTTATTCTGTCTTCTCTCCCCAGATCCACTACTGCTTTCTATCCATCATGATTTCAGAAATCTTTATTTTTGTTTCCACCATAGATGTGAAAAGCTGGCTTGTGATGTTTGGATTTCAGCTTAGCAACATAATTCCTGGCTTCCCGAGAGCCAAAATGTATTTCGTGCCTCCTCCTTATGAACTGTCAGAGAGTCAAGCAAGTGAGAATGGACAGGTAAGAAGAGGTTCCTGCCAAGAATCCAAATAACTGTCATTGGTAGAACCTCATGGGAGCCCAGGGCCTGCCAGTGGAGGAGAACACGGGAGCTGGGTATAAAAGGTGCGGGGAAATATTGGGGCTTCCCAGGGAAGCGGATGTCCGCGCTGTCATCCGTCTGGCGTAGCACATATTTCTTCTCAACCTCAATTATTACCTTAATTGTGGCATCATTATCTCTTCAGCATATACCCTTGAGTCCCTGCTTGATTAACAACAGCACAGAGAAATCTTAACAGGAACCTACCATCTGCACTGCCTATAAGATCATAACCCTTTCGGCTTTTATGGCATGTCATAAAAGCATAGTTTGCTGTTTCTGTCCCATTAAAGAACATTTTTATGCCCCACATAAAACCTCAGCGCTTTATGGCACAAATGTATACAGATTGAGTTTTCAGAACACAATTTGTGCTTGGGTCTTTCTGTGATGACTGCAGGGTGGTCCGTTTCAATCTGGGTGCAGCTGAGACCTCTGCTACAATGGGGTGGGAGGGGCAGGCGTCAGCGCTCAGATAACCCCCACTGCAGAAGCAGTGTTCAGCACTGTCTGAAAGGTCTCAGCTGCTCTGAATAATTGTCCAGATTGTGAAACTATAGAAGAGGCAAGGAGAAGCTGCTGGATAATTGAGAATGACATTCTCTCAGTCCTGCCCCTTGGGGACCACTCAGTGGCTGAATAGCCATCATTTCCCTCATTTATCTAAGTGCCATTACCTCCCAAACACGGCCTCCCCCATTATCCCAGCCTGTCCCCCAACCACCAATTGAGACAAGTTGTAATTTGCAAATGGAGAACTCAAGGCCAAGGAGATAATGGTGATTTCATCCCTCGCAGAACCAGGGCTAGGATCCAAAGCCACTGACTTATAGCCCAGGGATATTCCTTCGGGCCCTTGGAGCCCGAATCTCTTGGCCAGCTGTGCTTCTCAGACATTACTAGGCACACAAATCACTGCGGGTACCTTGCTAACATGCAGCTTCTAACCCAGTAGTTCTGGAGTAGAGTGAGGCTTGAGATTCTGCTTTTCAAACAGGGAGGATCCCAGTGCTTCCTCTCCTTCTGGGCATATTTCAAGTAGCAAGGTCTTAGCCCAGTGAAGTTAATGAATATCCAGGTCAGTGGATAGAAATCTAGGTTACAGAGGCATTTACAGCTGTTCAAATAAACACCCTGCCCTTCAGGTCAGGACAGTCCCAGATCTGAAGGGGGCAAGGCAGCTGCCAAACCCTCATGACACCAAGTGACGCTTTTGGTGTCTAACCAGCTAGATGTGATAAGTGGATAGGCCAGAGCTCTTTCATCATCTTTTTAGTTAGTGGCACTGTGACGAGGTGGACAGGCCACTCCATTAGAACAGTGGTAAGCAGCCAGCAACCATAGTTGCAAAAGGTAGGATTATATGAGCTCCTATCCATACAGACCCAATGCTAGTTCTTGCAGGAGAGTTCCAGGCATTTCTCTCTGACTCTTTCTGAATGCACTACCCAGCCCATCTCTGCAGCTGTCTCTGTTTTCTTATGCCCACAGCTCATCACAGGTGTACAGCAGACAACAGAGAGACATAATCAGGCCTTCCTCGCTCTGGAAGGGCAGGTCATTTCCAAAAAGCTCCACGCCAACATCCGGGAGAAAGCAGGCCACTGGTTCGCCACCACCACGCCTATCATCGGCAAAGGCATCATGTTCGCCATCAAAGAAGGGCGCGTGACCACAGGCGTGTCCAGCATCGCCAGCGAGGACAGCCGCAAGGTGGCTTCGGTGCTGAACAATGCCTACTACCTGGACAAGATGCACTACAGCATTGAGGGCAAGGACACACACTACTTTGTGAAGATCGGCTCGGCCGACGGTGACCTGGTCACCCTGGGCACCACCATCGGCCGCAAGGTGCTAGAGAGCGGGGTGAACGTGACCGTGTCGCAGCCCACGCTGCTGGTCAATGGCAGGACTCGAAGGTTCACGAACATTGAGTTCCAGTACTCCACGCTGCTGCTCAGCATCCGCTACGGCCTCACCCCTGACACCCTGGACGAAGAGAAGGCCCGCGTCCTGGACCAAGCCAGACAGAGGGCCCTGGGCACCGCCTGGGCCAAGGAGCAGCAGAAAGCCAGGGACGGGAGAGAGGGCAGCCGCCTGTGGACTGAGGGCGAGAGGCAGCAGCTTCTGAGCACCGGGCGTGTGCAGGGGTACGAGGGGTATTACGTGCTCCCCGTGGAGCAGTACCCAGAGCTTGCAGACAGTAGCAGCAACATCCAGTTTTTAAGACAGAATGAGATGGGAAAGAGGTAACAAAATAATCTGCTGCCATTCCTTGTCCGGATGGCTCAGCAGGCGTAACTGTTCTCTCCTCTCCTAAGGAGATGAAGATCTAACAGGGCCACTGAGGCTGGGCTGCTTTAGGGTACCAAGTGGCAAGAAAGCTCACATTTTTTGAGTTCAAATGCTACTGTCCAGGCGAAAAAGTCCGTCATCCTGAAGTAGACTAAAGCCCGGCTGAAAAAATTCTGAGGAAAACAAAAAAGCGAATGAATGAACAAACACACAAAATGTTCCAAGTTCCCCTAAAAATACGACCCACTTGTTCTGGGTCTGCTACGCAGAAAAGAGATGCAGAAAATCCCCGAGAGGAACAAAAGAACAAAAACAAAAAGCAAACACAAGAAAACAAACACACGGAGGTGAAAAATCAAAGCAATGCACACGAGAAGGCCTCATATCCAATTACCTCACTCATCACACGTGAGCGACACGCAGACATCGCGAGGGCCGGTGTCACCAGACCAGCTGAGAACAACGATTCAGACTGCTCGTTGGACAAAGACTTCAGACGTTTTCGTTTTAAGCAAATACAGGTGCATTAAACCACGACTTTGGGGGTGATTTGTGTGTAGCGCCTGGGGAGGGGGGGAATAAACGTGGAGGAGTGAGCACTGGAAATACTTTTTAAAGAAAAGAAAAGAAAAAAAAACAAGAGGAAAAAAATAGAAATTCTTATCAAAAATCAAAGCGAAATCATACCGTCCAGCACTTAACTCTCAGGTCCCAACGAAGTCTGGCCTGAGCTAATTTATTTGAGCGCAGAGTGTAAAATTTAATTCAAAAGGGTGGCTATAATCACTAAATCAAATTTATTTACAGATAAATTTCATACTCTTTTGTCTTTGGAGATTCCATTGTGGACAGTAATACGCAGTTACAGGGTGTAGTCTGTTTAGATTCTGTAGTCTGTGGGTATCAGTTGCGGTAGAAGTGCAGCATCGTGACACTCTTGCTAACAGGTACCACTTCCGATCGCCCTGTACATACATAAGCCGCAAGGCACAATCACTGTTTCAGATTTAAAATTATTAGTGTGTTTGTTTGGTCCAGAAACTGAGACAATCACATGACAGTCACCACAAGGAGAGAAAATTCAAAAAAAATAAATAAATAAAAACAAAAAAATTTTAAAAATTAAAAAAAAAGTCTAATAAGAACTTTGGTACAGGAACTTTTTTGTAATATACATGTATGAATTGTTCATCGAGTTTTTATATTAATTTTAATTTGCTGCTAAGCAAAGACTAGGGACAGGCAAAGATAATTTATGGCAAAGTGTTTAAATTGTTTATACATAAATAAAGTCTCTAAAACTCCTGTGGACACTGGTCTTCTGTGGAAATGCTTTGAGATGAGGAAAAGGCCGGGGGAAAGGGGAGCTGCCCAGGTGCACAGAGGCTGGGATAGTTCTTGGGACATGTAACGGAGCTACTGTTGGAGGCATCTCGGTGGTCTAATAATTCTAGGGCAAGCTCTGCCTGTGTCTGCAGCCTCCTCTCTGCATGGGGCAGAGGTTGAGAGCAGTCCGGACCCAGTGTGGGTGGGCAGTGAGAACCCTCAGGCCTGCCCATGTGTGGGCGGGGCCCTGCAGCCCTCCTGGGACGTTCAGGCTCCTCCCTGCCAGCACATTCTAGTTCCAGAAGGAACCTGAAGAGGAGCACACTCACTTCATTACAAGGCTTGTGTGTGTGGATCTGTGTGCTCCTATTGTGTGCTGCTATGATGAGTACACGAGACAGTGCCTGTATCATCGACACACAGTAAGTACTAATAAATGTCCATTTGTATTATTTTCAAATCTGTGTCTCAAAGACATTTTTTTCTTTTTGAGACAGGGTCTCACTTTGTGGCCCTTGATAAAGTGCTGTGACATCATAGCTCACAACAACCTCAAACTCTTGGGCTCAAGTGATTCTCTTGCCTCAGCCTCCCAAGTAGCTAGGACTACAGGCACCAGCCACAACCCCAGCTATTTTTAGAGATGGGGTCTTGTTCTTGCTCAGGCTGGTCTTGAACCTGTGAGCTCAGGCAATCCACCTGCCTCAGCCTCCCAAAGTACTAGAGTTATAGGCATGAGCCACCTCACCTGGAATGACAGATTTTCTAAAAGTGGAAATTGAGGCATTTTCCATTCATCACTGGGGCAGACTTTTGTGCAGGGGCTGGGGAACAGAGGAGGACCTTCCCTCGAATCCCACCTCCTCACAGGAGATCTCTGCTGCCTCCAGGGAACCTGAACACGCACTCTCATTGTGGGACCCCTACTCGTGAACACGCATTGCCAGTGTGCAACCCTTACTTGTGGCTTCAAGGGCTTTTCAGGAAGGGTTGAGGGTCTCAGCAACGTGAAGACTGGCTATCTGAGCAGGGGATGTTCGTTCAGGCATTTTTTTTTGAGACAGAGCCTCAAGCTGTCACCCTGGATAGAGTGCTGTGGCATCACAGCTCACAGCAACCCCCAATTCCTGGGCTCAAGCGAGTCTTTTGCCTCTGCCTCCCAAGTAGCTGGGACTACAGGCGCCCGCCACAACGCCCAGCCATTTTTTGGTTGCAGCCGTCATTGTTGTTTGGCAGGCCGGGGCTGGATTTGAACCCACCAGCTCAGGTGTATGTGGCTGGCGCCTTAGCCCATTGAGCCACAGGCGCTGAGCCCATTCGGGCATTTTATATTTACAGTCATGAAGCACAATTCTGTCCCTGGTACTGTCAGAGCTACGAATACAAAGATAAATACAGTCAAACATCTCACGGTTTAAGGCAGTGGTTTTCAACCAGTACTGGTGTGCCATGAGAAGATCTTATGTATGCAGCGAAAATTTTTATAGATCATTAATTTTTTTTTTTTGAAACAGAGTCTTACTACGTCACCCTTGGTAGAGTGCCATGGCATCAGAGCTCACAGCAACCTCAAACTCTTGGGCTTAAGTGATTCTCTTGACTCAGCCTCCCAAGTAGCTGGGACTACAGGTGCCTGCCACAACATCCATATATTTTTTGGTTGCAGTTGTCATTGCTGTTTGGCAGGCCAGGGCTGGGTTCGAACCCATGAGCTCCAGTGTATGTGGCCAACACCCTGGCCGCTGAGCTACAGGCACCATTCCAGATTGTTAATTAATTTTTGAAAGAAGTTCAAATGACAGTAAGTTAAGTATATTGTCTTACTCTTTTTTTTTTTTTTTTTTTCAATTTAAATATGCCATGGAGGCTCAGCACCCGTTGCTCAGTGGTTAGGGCGCCAGTCACATACACTGGGGCTGGCGGGTTCAAACCTGGCCCAGGCCTGCTAAACTACAATGACCACAATGACAACAACAACAACAACAAAGCCAGTAGATGGACAGTGTGGCGGATGCCTATAGTCCCAGCTACTCGGGAGGCAAGTAGAATCGCCTAAGCCCAGGAGTTGAAGGTTGTTGTGAGCTGTGTGATGCCACAGCACTCTACTGAGGGCGACATCATGAGACTCTGCCTCAATAAATAAAGAAAAAGACTCAACGCCTGTGGCTTAAGCGGCTAAGGCGCCAGCCACGTACACCTGAGCTGGCGGATTCGAATCCAGCCCGGGCCCGCCAAACAACAATGACGGCTGCAACCAAAAAATGGCTGGGCGTTGTGGCGGGCGCCTGTAGTCCCAGCTACTTGGGAAGTGGAGGCAGGAGACTTGCTTGAGCCCAGGAATTGAAGGTTGCTATGAGCTGTGATGCCACAGCACTCTATCCAGGGTGACAGCTTGAGGCTCTGTCTCAAAAAAAAATAATAATAAAATAAATAAATAAGCATTGGAAGTTTAACTATAGGTTCAAGTGTGCCCTGAGATAAAAAAAAAAAGGTTGAAAAACACTGCTCTAAGGTGTGAGACAAACTCACACGCCAATCACTGGGACGTAGTGGGGTGACAGCTGGCACTGAGCACCAAGAAAATATGTGCTCTCGCCATGAGCATTTGAGCTGGCAGGGACAGGTGAGAGAATGGCAGGAGGACAAGGTGTGAGAGGGCCCTCTGGCCTGAGTGAGAAGACATAAGGAGGAAACTGGCCAGTGAGCAGCTCAGAGAGGCTGGAGCAGGTGCTAGAGTGTTAGAACCACCTGCGGAGCTGTCCACACACAGGCCCCAGGCCAATGGATCTCTGGGAGGGTGGTCTGAGGCGCTAAAGGTCCCAGGTGATCTTCATGTCCACCCTGTCAGAGAGAATGAGGCAGGAGTAAGAAGCAGGCTAAGGAGGGCATAAGGAGCCTAAGGGAAAAAAGAATGAGGGCCTAAACTGAGGCTGGGGCCCGGGAAATAGAGGGCAGCTCCTCGGGTTAGGACGGGACAAGTAAGGACAATGTCAGTGCCACCCACATTGAATACCAAGAAGCAGCAGAGACCTCTCTCCAGATCATGCCTCAATGTCCCTCCCCCTCCCACCACCACCCAGGTGAAACCCACTTTGCCTGGCAGGTTTAAGGAGAAGTCTCATCTGGCTTCAAGGATGGGGACCTTCCAGGAAAATTCTGACCTATCACACCCAAGCTTCACCTTCCATCTGAAGCAGCTGGGCAGCCTTGAACTCCCACCCCCGCACTCCAACTGGTACTCTGGCAGGTGGTGGGCAGCCCTCCAAAAGCAAGCCTGCACCTGCGGTTGCACAAAGCCCCACCTGTCCCAGACATCACCGCCTTTTGGCAAAAGCTGGTTTTGCCATTTGGCCACAAGGTGGCAGCCGTTTCCACAAAATCACCCCGGAGTGGGGCGGGCGCCTAAGGCTGCTGTAAGGAAGACGCCAGACGGCAAGATACTCCTAGGGGAGCCCTGGGGCAGAGGCGCTCCCAAAAGAGGTCCCAGGAATTGGTTCCAGGAAACAAGATTCCAAAGAGGATCAGCGCAGGGACCAGCCGCACTGGACTGTGAGCCTAATCTGTCCAGGTAAAGGTCTACAAAGACCTTCGCCTTTCTGAGCCTCATTTGCTTTTATGTAAAATAGAAATAAAAATACCTACTGCATAGGATTATTTGGAAAGACTAGCAAAAATAATACATGTAAAGTGCTTGGCAGGTGCTCAGCACTTAATAAGTGCATATTAAATGCTAAGCTGTTATTAAGGGAAAATAGTGGAATATTTTTGGATTATGGTATTTAGATTCAAAAAAAAAAACTTGACTTAATTAAATCCCAACTGTTCTCCTTTCTAGCTAAACTTGGGCTCGGAAGCTTCAGGTTCCTCCCATGTGAAATGGATATGATAAGGCCATCTTGGAGAGTTGCTGAGATAAACACATGGGGTGCCTCAAGGGAGAAGCTATTGATAGATCACCTATTATTGCTAATCTCAGCCTTTAGTAAGAACTAAAGGTGGGGGCAGCACCTGTGGCTCAAAGGAGTAGAGCGCAGGCCCCATATGCCGGAGGTGGCGGATTCAAACCCAGCCCCAGCCCTGGCCAAAAAAACGCAAAAATAAAAAGGTGGGTCCATAGCCCAGAGTCTCCCAAAACATAGCCCCAGGCCTGAAGCTTGACCTAGTAAAGAGTAAAACGGTGGCACTCCTCACCGGCACCCTCCCACTGCACAATCCTGGGGCCTTGCTCTCCAAGGAGAAGCAATGCCTATACCCCTTAGGGCCAGACCCCAAAGAGCTGCCCTTCCTGGTCCCCTTCTCCTCCCAGTCCAGTCCTAGGTGCAATAAAAAGGCTCCCCTTATGCTTCCACATTCATAAAACCCCATTGCCCCAATTTTTATTTATTTATTTATTGAGACAAAGTTTCACTCTGCTGCCCAGGCTAGAGTGCAGTGTTCACATCATAGTTCACAGCAACCTTAAACTCCCCAGTTCAAGTGATCATCCTGCCTCAACCCACCCCACCCCCAATAGCTGGGACTGCAGGTGCCTGCCAGCACATCTGCCTAATTTTTATTTCCAGTAAAGAAGGGATCTCGCTCTTACTCAAGCTGGTCTTGAACTCCTGAGCTCCAGTTTTTCTCTTGCCCCAGCCTCCCAGAATCCTAGGATTGATTACAGGCTTGAGCTACCTCACCTGGCCCCACCTTTGCTCAAATTAATAGGTCTTATTTGAACTTTCCAACCATTCAGTGAGCTGGTTGGAAGCAGATGTAAAAACTGAGGCTTAGAGAGGTCACGCCACAGATCAAGTCACACAACAGAGCAGGCCCCTCTTAGGTGGCTGGAAATTTTCCTGTTTTCTTTTCCTTCTTTTTTTTTTAGAGACAGTTTCACTTTGTCACCCTCGGTAGAGAGCACTGGCGTCACAGCTCCCAGCAACCTCCAGCTCTTCGGCTTAGGTGATTTTCTTGCCTCAGCCTCTGGAGTAGCTGGGGCTACAGGCACCTGCCACAACGCCTGGCTATTTTTTGTTGCAGTTTGGCCAAGGCTGGGTTTGAACCCACCGCCCTCGGTATATGGGGCTGGCGCCCTACTCACTGAGCCACAGGCGCCGCCCAAATTCTCCTGTTTTCAATCTACTATCAATTATTCTTATTCCCAGTCCACCCTCTCAATAATCCCTTATCTCAGGGCTGGGAGTGGCAGCCCGCACCTGTAATCCTAGCACTCTGGCAGGCCAAAGCAAGCTGATTACTTCAAGAGTTCAGAGATAAGCCTGAGCAAGAGACCCCCATCTCTACTAAAAACAGAAAAAACTAGCCAGGCATGGTGGTACACAGGGTAGTCCCAACTACTCAGGAGGCCGAGGGAAAAGGGCTGCTCAAGCCCAATCGTTTGAGGTTGCTGTGAGTTATGATACTAAAGCACTCTACCCAAGGGGAGCAGAGTGAAACTGTCTCAAAAAAAAACAAAAATCCCTTATCTCAGTTTTATCTCAGCCAAGTCCATGCAGATTTTATTCTAAGGCAGGACCCACTGGCTAGAAGGAATCTGCCCCACTAGCTCCTAGTCAGCCACATGGATGTTTGTGAACAGCTGTTATGTAGGAGGCTAGAGCAGAGAAGAGGTAGAGAAGACTAACTTCTGCACCCAAGCCCATCACTATGTCCATCAGAGACCCGCAGGGGTGATTGACAAAACCCCAATTCAAACCGAAATCCAGGAAGTTCATAGGCATAGTTGACTTCTGATGCAGTTGGGTTCAGAAGTTCAAACAGTGTCTCCAAGAGGTTGTCTTAGTTCAAATTTTTAGTTCTTCCTGGGGATGTGGCCTTATTTTCAGGTAGGTTCTCCATGTGTAGTAGTCCCAAATATACATCCGTGCAGCACGGGAAGGACAGAGAGACCCTCCCTCTATCACGCAGAAGACCATGATTGGCCCAAAATCTGAGATCTTGGAGACTGCCGGGCGCCTTGGCTCACGCCTGTAATCCTAGCACTCTGGGAGGCCGAGGCCCAAGGATCACCTGACTTCATGACCAGCTTGAACAAAAGCAAGACTCTCCACTAGAAATACAAAACAATGAGGCAAGAGGATCACTTAAGTCCAAGTTTGAGGTTGCCGTGATCTATGATGCCTCAGCACACACTACTCAGGGCAACAGCTTGAGACTCTGTCTCAAAAAAAAAAAAAAAAGAGGGCGGCGCCGGCCCAATATACCAAGGATAGCAGGTTCAAACCTGGCCCCAGCCAAACTGGGAAACAAAAAAATTAGCCAGTCGTTGTGGCGGGCGCCTATAGTCCCAGCTACTCGGGAGGCTGAGGCAGGAGAATCGCCTAAGCCCAGGAGCTGGAGGTTGCTGTGAGCTGTGTGACGCCACAGGACTCTACCAAGGGCGATAAAGTGAGACTCTGTCTCTACAAAAAAAAAAAAAAGAGAGATCTTGCCGAGGAGTAAAGAATGTGAAAGGGTAGTTCCCCCCTGCCCAAGGAAGATAACTGCCTCGACAAAAGTGTATTGGCCACCAACCTCTACTGCAATCATGCTTATGTTCGTTCTGACCACAAACAGGGCCTGACACATCTTAGGTGTTCAGTAGACAAAGCCAGGCTTTGGGGATGCAAGGGTGAATAAAACTCAGCCATCTGGGGAGCTAAAGCTGAGTGTCCACAAGCAAATGCATAATTCAACATGGAGTGCTGGGGAGAGAGTTCACAGGGCCTGAGGGGAACGTTTGTGGGGCCCAGGTTACTCCTGCTTTGAGGGGGCTTTGGTAGTAAGGACTTGGACAAGTGCACAAATTGTCCCTTGGGAGGATCTGGATTGACCCTGAACATCCAAAAAGGCACCCAGGCCCTCAGGGCTTTTCACCAAGGTTCTTGCCCATCCACCCTGAAGACATTATGGCCTTTCCCTTCCTCTGGGAAGGCAGGAAGCATCCTGCCAACACCAGCCTGTCCTCTGGGCTGGAAGTCCCTGCTCCCTCCCTCTGATCTCTACTCCCTCCTTCCCTCCGCTATTTGCAGAGATGGTTATGCCCATTGGGCCACCCTGTGTTCTAGTACAGGATTTCTCAATCTTGGCACTATTGACATTTGGGCCAGATGACCCTTTGTCATGGGGTCTTCCCTGAGCATAACAGGATGTCTGAAAGCATCCCTGGCCTACCTGTTAGATGCCAGCAGCACCACCCCACAGCCCACTCTTGCCTAGGTGTGACAATCTCTCCAGCATTGCCGTGTGTCCTCGTGGAAGCAACGCCATACCTCTGCTCTAGAGCATTCTCTCGCCACCCCCTGCCCCCTGGTCTTGCCCTACCTCCGACCACAGCTTTGAGAGAGGGGCAGCCCCATCCTCTGGTAAGGCAAGCTACTTCTCCCTGAGGAGACAGTTACCAGTGCTTGCCTATGTTGACCCAAGCAACACTGCCCGAGCCAGGGGCTCTAGAATGTTAAGCAGAGGTCTGTGCCGTCGTTCTTTTCTTCATCCTTTCTAGTACCCAGAAGCTACCTCAGTAAAGTTCCGAAAAGGAATCGACTCTACCCCCAGACCCCTGAGCAGCTGCCCCCTGCTTGGAGGAGGGCAGAGCCTCTGTGGGCCCTGACAGCAGCAAGAAGCAGCTGCCCACATGTGTTACAGAGAGAAGCATCAGAGGCATCAGTGTGGTGGAGGGCGGAGGGGGGCGTCCGTGTTACGGAAAGGGGCGTCAGAGGCGTCCGTGTTGCGGAGGGGGGCGTCAGAGGCGTCCGTGTTACGGAAAGGGGCGTCAGAGGCGTCCGTGTTGCGGAGGGGGGCGTCGCTCGCGAGAGCGTAGGGGAGGGCACCATAGTGACCGTAAGTGTAGGGGAGGGGGGGGGCGGGCGGTTTATAGTCGTGGCGGGT
>CAUYRH010105746.1:0-24825 GCA_963574655.1 Perodicticus potto | reverse complement strand
TACTCACCTCCCCTTCCCTCCCCCTGCACCCTGTGGCCCTCACTGCTTTCCCTGAAAATATCCCTCTGGCCTTGGAGCCCCCATCATCTTCACACACCACACACCCGCACCCTCACTCAGCTGTCTCCCTCCGCGGGCCTCCCCACCCTCACTCAGCTGTCTCCCTCCGCGGGCCAACCCACCCTCACTCAGCTGTCTCCCTCCGCAGGCCAACCCACCCTCACTCAGCTGTCTCCCTCCGCGGGCCTCTCCACCCTCACTCAGCTGTCTCCCTCCGCGGGCCTCTCCACCCTCACTCAGCTGTCTCCCTCCGCGGCCTTCCTCACCCTCACTCAGCTGTCTGCCTCCGCGGGCCTCCCCACCCTCACTCAGCTGTCTCCCTCCGCGGCCTTCCTCACCCTCACTCAGCTGTCTGCCTCCGCGGGCCTCTCCACCCTCACTCAGCTGTCTGCCTCCGCGGCCTTCTCCTCACCCCACAGTGCAGGGATGGCACCGACACGAGGCCAAGACACGTGACGGAGAGCCCTGCGGCTGCCCCTCCCCGGGGGGTGGGCGGCTAATGGGAAGCACATGGCCTGGGTGACCACAGGAGCCAGCCTGTCCTCCAGGCCCTCGTGTCTGCCCCACTCCCTGAGGAGCCATTGCCGAGCAGGACCAGTTGACTCAGTGGGAACCGCTGTGCCAGGACAGCATTCACACCCGTCCCCAGGGTGGCTCCCTGGAGACCAGGGGTGGGAGCTCAGGAGGACAGGCCCCCAGAAAAGCTGTCACCCCACAGGATGAGTTGTCTGTATCAGGAGATGCGTCCTCCCCTGAAGAACACCTCTTCAGTCCAGGAACTGTTTCCCTCGGCCACTGTCATTCCTGAGATTCCCCTTCTCGAGGAACCATGGAAGGGGCCAGAAATAGCTGCTGCTGCCTGGGGGAGCCAGTGCCCACCTTCCTGGGAATATCCTGGGAGCTTCAGTCCAGAGGTGGGGCAGGGACCCTCCTGCTGGGCACTGCAGGTCCTGAGACCCCACCTGGACCTCCTGTCTCTGTGTCTCCTCTCAGGACCCCCAGACATGCACCGAGCTCTGCCACATGAGCCCACAGTCGTTTATTCACTGAGCCACTCCCCTGGGTGCCCACCCCCAAGCCAGGTGAACCCAGCACAGCAGCAAACACCACAGCAGGGACCCTGCCTCTTAAAACTGCCACTCCAGAAAGGTGACAGGTGGTCAAGGGATGAGGGACGCCTGGCTCCCCCAGCCCATCCCAGCTGGGGTCGCTCCTTCTCCCCCCAGTGAGTGTTACCTCTGCCCCTGTGTGCTCCTGCCTCTCTGAATTCAACTTTCACTCGTAGGAAGAAAAAAATCTGTGTCCGTGGGCCCAGGCTTCCTGGCTCCAGGCATTCAGAGGGTGAGGGATGAAAGACCTTTCACATAAATAAAGAAAAAAAAAGTAAAAGTTGTGGGCTTGAACTTCAAAAAACAAGAAAACAACATCTCGAAAATGTTCCAGAGAAGAGAGAGAGAGAAGAAAAGGAAAGAAAAAAGAAAGGAAAGATGGCTTTTCAGATTTGTTTTTCCTCACAAAAACATTGCAGAGTTTATTTCCCTTGCTTTGGGGTTTGGGGTGGAGTCAGGGAAGATGGTGAACTTGTTACCAGGAATATAAAAGGTATTTTCCCCCAGGGAGGGAGAAAAAAAGGGAGAAGAGATCTAAAAATACTTGCTTCTTCAGCCACCTCTGTGGTGAGAACAGAAAATTTGTGTGAAATGTTTTGTGAAGATCTTTACAGTGAAATACTCAGGGGAAATACCCTTGAACTTGCCCTCTCTAACCTGTGTGGGGAATGACATCGCTCACTGGAAAAATGTTTCCCTGGGGAGATTACAGTGTCCACTTCCTTTGGCCACATCTACCATGGGGATTCCAAATGCCCTGACCTCAGGTTCCTTGTGGTGGCCGTTTTCCACTGCAGGGAGTGCAGGAAATAGAAACCAGAAAAGAAAGGGGTGGCCAAGGGCAGGGGACAAAGGGCAAACAGGGTGCAGAAGCCCACATACATTTGAGACAGCCCACAGTCATAGCAGCTCAGCCAGTGCCCACCGAGAGACTGTCCGTGTGCTGGGCGCTGGAATTCGAGGTTGGCCCAGGCCCACGTGCAGCCCACAAGGAGCTCGATTCCCAGAGAGTCTTCAGGACCCTGCTAGAATCTGTACTCCTATCATTGAGTTTGCTTTTCATTCCCAACCACAATGGGTGCTTTAGATCACAGACCCCTAAAAGTTCCAGCCAGCAGGGTCTTAGCAGCTTCCCAAACCCCTCAGTTCACAGTTGAGAAAAACACAGGCTTGTAGAAGACAAGAGACTTGCCCAAGATCACACAGCAAGTCCATACAGGAACTCAGGCCTGGAACCCAGATTTCCTTTTTCCAGTTCTTACCATGGAGACCTGGTCCAAGGGTTGATGAGAATTTGTCCAATGAAATACAAGGATCATTGCAATGGATTGCAAGCAATGTGTCCTTGAACTTGCCACTTCTTTGACCTTCAAGTCAGGATAATCATAGTACCTACTTGAAAGAGCTATTGCAAGATTTATGTGAGATCATCTGCACCCCATGCTTAGAACAGTGCTTAGCACATAGTAAGTATTCAATAAAATATAGCACTTGTTAGTATCTTTATCATTACAAGCAGGGCTTATTGCAAGAACCTCTCATGCCTCCACTTAGCAGGTATACCTAACAGGACACAGGGACCCTCCCTGACCTTGGGGGCTCACAGTCCAGTTGTGGAGACCCAGTAAACAGGTGCTGTGGGATGAGCTGTCTAGTGGGACAGGCAGAGTGAGGACAGCAGAAGTGCAAGTGCAAGGTGGCTCAGCAGAGCTCATGTAATCAGAGGAGGCTTCGTGGAGGAAGGTGCCTTGCTGGATGAAGAGTTAGCCAGGTAAAGCGTGGGAATGACATGCAGAAGGACTTGCAGGGGAGTGAGAACCTGGTGAGTTCAGAGCTCAGGAGAATGGGACTGAAGACAGTGAGTGATGGGGATGGGGCAGGTGAGCACAGGTGGCTGGCTTCCTACAGTGGAGGGGGACAGAGAAGATGACAAGCCCAGCCATTTCGCAGATCTGCTAAAGCCCGAGACCTCCTACAGCTGTCAATGCCTGAGCAATCACGTGGATCTTTGGCTTGTGGGACCTGGGGCAAGTCCCTTTCCATCTCTGGGCCTCAGTTGCTCCATCGGTATGAAGAGCAGAAGCAGCAGCTGTGATGCCTCAGGCCACCTCCCCACACAAGCACTTTTCTTCCAGAACAGCCCAGGTCCCTGGGGAATGAGTTTTGCTCCCAGCTATGTTCAGCCAGGGCCCCAGAGAACAGACCTTCCCTCTTCCCTCTTCCCTCTGAACCCCAGGTCAGCTCCAGCCTGTGTCATTTTTTTTGTCCTGATTGAGCCCCCACCTTCACTGTTTCCGGCTTTGTGGAAAGCCTTGACCTCGGCAGAGGCAGAGGAGGCCAGCCCCAAGCCTGGGAGGGGGTCTGAGTGGGAAAGGAGGGGGCGGAGAGCGGGTCGCACGGCTGCAGCCCAGCAAATGCAGGCAGGAAGGAATGGCACCCAGGGGCCCAGGGAGGAGCCAGCTGGTCGTTTGTGTGGTGGACATCGCCATCTGGTGGTCACCTCTATCCTGGGTCCTGAGCTGGCACTCCTGGGATGTGCTGCCACAAGCGCCAGGCTCTCTGGCCTGGGGGAGTCCTTCAACCTCCTCTGTCTCCCTCAGGTAATGGACAGCTCAATGCCCCTGATTGGAGAGCACGTGGAAGAGGACAAACAGCTGATGGCCGACCTCGTTGTCTCCAAGATGGGCCAACTCCCGATGCCAGGAGGCACAGTGCCCTCGCCCCTGAGACCTTGGGTAGGATCCTGAGGGACAAAGGAGACTTGTAGCAGTGAGAAATGCTGGCTGTCTGGGGAGGGGAAGCCCTTGGGACCAAAGGAACCACTGCAGGGAGAAAGTGATGGGATGCGGAGAGAGGCTGGGCTCACACCTGACAGGCAGCTGTAGGCAGCTTCCCAGAGGACCCTCCTCCCACCACCACCCCGGGGAGAACAATCTTGTCCCAACTGGCCTTTGGGCATCTTTGGGCAGAGATTAGTGACATCTGTCCCTTCCATGCCCTCCATCCTGGGCCTGAGCAAGATGTATATATGTGTGTGTGTGTGGCGCGTGCACGCGATTACATGTACACACGTGCCCTCTGTGTGCTGCTCCAGCACCAGTCAATAGAGACCATTGTGTCTTCCACTTCCCCATCCCCCAGCCTCGACAAGCCCTCATATAGCTCCTCCTCCAACTGTCCCCACCATAGACCACCAGATTATTCTCCAAAGAATCTGCCAGCTCCCCATCTTCCTAGAAAAGCAAGTCTCAAAACCTCTCCCCCGCCCTCACTTTCCCCACAAACACTAATCTGTGACAACGGATATCTGAACAATGGTCGGATGGGGTCGTGAGAGATTTGCCACCTGGGAGGGGATAGGGGGCAGCCTTCTCCACGGGGAATGTTCTATGTCTGGATCCAGGCAGCCGTTACACCCATGTAGACATGAGTAGGGCTTCATTACACTGCACTCCCCAGAACTCTATCCTTAATCTAAGTCTTATCTCAGTAACGAAAAGATCTTTATAAATAAAACTCTCCCACCCAGGAAGTAAATGACTGTGGTGACATCAGCAGGCTTCTTTTCTCTTCTCCTGCACTAGGCTCCACAGACTAAATCAGCAAAATCCCCAGGGCAAGCCCAGCGGGGACCTCAGCTCGGACAACCCCAGCCACGCCCACCTCCACAAGGTATGACCCAGGACAAGCCACCAAGAGAAACCGTCTCAGTAAGGATCTTGAAATGCAGTGAGGGACCCATGTGTGATTTCCAGAAGGCACTCTGAGAAAATCCATCTTAATACTTTAGCCACAGAGTACATTTGTTCACTTCAGGAGACTGTGATGTGCATCATCCCCTTAAAGTCAGGAAAGGAAGATGGGCCATAGAAAGTAAACTTACTACATTCCATATATGTACCAAGTGCTATGAGATTGTCCCCTCTGTTTTCTCACTTTTATCTTCCAGCCACTCTACAGCGAAAATAGTATTTCCTTTTTACAGAGGTGAAAGTTGAGGCTTTGCCCAAGGAGGAACAATAAGAAAATGGCAGATTCACAAGTCTGGCCTTACAGACCTTCTAGAAAGTGTCTATTCATAGCAATGAGTGGTGCCTGATTAGAGACTTGTGAGTCAACCAGCTAGAGTCAGAAAGAATGGAAAATGGAACATTGTATGTAATCTCAAAAGTATTCCAGCATTACTATGTGAATGTCGCTCTTTAATAGAGAATGGATAAACTATTGATAACAAGATGAAGGAAAATGGTGACAATAGCAAAATGACTTTCTCAAGGAATGTCAGCTGTCCAGGGGTTCTCTCGGGCAGGCCTAGCAGAAGTCTGCCCTGCATTTTCTCTAGAGATCCAAACTTTCTGGGCACATTTGCTGCCAGTGCAGAACTCTAGAACAGCTGCCCATCAGGAAAGCAGAGTGAGCACTTTCACCATAATCTTGTAAGGATCTACTGAAACGCCTATCAGTAAGAAAAAGATACCATCATATTCTGGCCTTCCCAGAAACAATTATTACTGCAACAGATCCATTGCTTCATGAGAAAAATCAGCGCTGGGCACCAATTGGCTTCCTCTTTTATAGGTCTTAGGTCGAATGCACCATCCCTCTTTCTTGTGTGTTCTTCTCTTCCTGGAAAAGTAGAAAGTATTCAAGAAAGGGCAGATTGTTTAATTATTTACAATTGTATACAGACATCCCTTGGAGATATTGCAGGTTCTATTCCAGACCACCACAATAAAGCAAATATCACAATGAAAGAGAATCACACAATTTTTTTTATTTCCCAGTGCCTATAACAGTCGTGTTTACCTTATACTATAGTGCCTTAATGTACAGTAGCATTATGTCTAAAAAAAAACCATGTATATACCTTAATTATAAAGTAATTTCTTGCTAAAAAAATTCTAACAATCATCTGAGCCTTCAGTGAGTCATCTTTTTGCTGGTAGAGGGTCTTGCTTCCACGTTGATGGCTGCTGGTAATCAGGGTGGCAGTTGTTAAAGGCAGGGGTGGCTGTGACAATTTCTTAAAACAAGACAACAGTGAAGTTTGCCGTGGCGACTGCCTTCTCCTTTCACGAATGATTTTTCTGTAGCATGCGATGCTGTTTGATAGAATTTTATTCATAGTAGAACTTCTTTCAAAAGAGGAGTCAATCCTCTCAAACCCTGCCATTGTTTGATCAACTAAGTGTATGCAATATTCTAAGTCCTTTATTGTCATTTCAACAATGCTCATAGCGTCTTCACCAGGAATAAATTTTATCTCAAGAAACCACTTTCTTGATTTCTACGTAAGAAGCAAGTTCTCATCATTCAAGTTTTATCACGAGATTTCGGGGATTCAGTTACATCTTCAGGCTCCCCTTCTAAATTCTAGTTCTCTTGCTCTTTCCACTTATCTGCAATAACTTACTTTACTTCCTCCAGGGAAGTCTTGAACCCCTCAAAGTCATCCACAAGGCTTGGAATCAACTTCTTTCAGACTCTTGCTCATGTTGATATTTTGGCTTCCTCCCATGAATCACGACTGTTCATAATGACATCTAGAAGGGTGAATACTTTTTGGAATCTACTGAGTTTGCTTTGCACAGATCTATCAGCAGAATCACTATCTATGGCAACTATAGCCTTGTAAAATACATTTCTTAAATTATAAGACTTGAAAGTCAAAATTACTCTTTGATCCATGAGCTGCAGCATGAATGCTGTGTTAGCAGGTATGAAAACAACACTAATCTCCTTGTACATCTCCAGTGAGCTCTTGGGTGGCTGGGTGCATTGTCAAAGAGCAGTACTATTTGGAAAGAAATCGTTTTTTCTGAGCAGAAGTTCTCAACAATGGGTTTTAAGTATTTAATAAACCATGCTATAAACATCTGTGCTATCATTCAGGCTTAGTTGCTCTTTTTATAGGACACAAGCAGAGTGGATTTAGCATAATTCTTAGGGGCCCTAGGATTTTTAGAATGGTCAATGAGGATTGGCTTCAACTTAAAGTTGCTAACTACATTAACCCCATGAACATTACTGTTCTTCAAGCAGGTACGTGTGTTTTTTAAACCAGTTCCATGCCTTAACCACCTTTGCAGTTTTAGGCAAGTCACATTACTTCTCCAAGCCTCAGTTTCCCCCAGGGTAAAGGAGGACATAAAGTGCCACCCCTAATGATGGGAAATTGTCCATGAGATAATGCAGGTAATGCAGTTAGCAAGGTATTTAACACAGAGCAGTGCTTAGGAGGTGTTAATTCTTCTTCCTGCTAATAATTTGCTATTACTATTATCCAACTCAGACTATTAATGACTTGTGTCTTATGTTTCTCTTACTGATGACCATTAACAATCTTTATAACTAATATCATTATAGTTAACAATCCTTATAACTAACGCAGCCCCACTGCCCTCCTGCCTAGCAATAATTCCACAGTTGTAAATGTTCAAAAACCACTTCTTCCTCACCCCCACGAGGCTCCTGGTAGGGCCTCTCTGCCCTGCCCCTCCTTTCCCACTCTGCCCCAGGACTGACTTCTTAAAAACACATCTGAACAGAACCCTTTGGAAACAGAGAACTACTGTATTCCCATTTCCTCTCTGGCCCAGAGTAGAAACGTGCTTGATAAAGAGATATTATTTTAAGGGACATGAGGCTAAACATACTTTTAGTGAGGTGAAAAACAATCAGTTTAAAACCAATGAAGGTAATTAAAGAAAATGGCTGGTGAGGGGCGGCGCCTGTGGCTCAGTGAGTAGGGTGCCGGACCCATAATATGCCAGAGGTGGCAGGTTCAAACCCAGCCCTGGCCAAAAACTGCAAAAAAAAAAAAAAAGGAAAATGGCTGGTGAATTGACATTCAGAATAAAAATGACAAGGGTAATTTAAAACAAACACTTTCAATGAGTTCCCCAAATAACAAGATCAACACTGTTCACTTATCGTGAACTCACTGCTCATCTCAACTCGGTAAAAATGCAATTTTCTTTGAATAAACTTCATTTTTTAGGCACAAATGCTGTGCTTAGGCAAATACTTTATATATATATATAAAACCATTATATATATATATATATATATAACTATATATATACAGTTTTTGTATGTGCTAACATAAAAAAGACTAAATAGTTTGCTTTGCCCAGAAGCTGAAGGAAATAACTAGGGTGTTTCTTGATGAATCCCAGATGTATAATAGGGAATCAACAAATAATTAATGAATCAGTGAATGAGCATCCAGATATTCCAAGATATCAACCTGGAAAGGGGGATGGTGGGAATGTGAGGGAAAAGTAGAAAACAACTGTTTTGTTTGACCTACAATGGGTTTAAAAAAACCAAAGAGTAACCAACCTTTTATTTATATTTATTTATTTATTTTGCTAGGCATTATTCTAAGAGCTTTATACTTTACAACAGGAATCCCACCATACAGAGCTTATTCTTACCACTATTTTTTTTCCTCTTTTTTTATTAAATCATATATACATAGATCATGAATACATTTATGCCTTTGTGGGAGTCAATGTGTTTGAGCATATTGCAAGGGGACAGGTCAAATCTATTAAGTATCGAACACAAATGCCTTAACACTGTGATTAAGTAAATGAGGGGAAAGCTATGTCAATTAGCAGGATATAAGCACTCCAATTTAAGCAACCTTTTAAAATCAGGAGGTTTTCCTTTCACATCTCGATCTCCAGCTTCTCCTGATAGGACAGAAGCTCTCAAATGGGCCTGAATTCCTACATTGCAACTGTCCGCTGGCGTTCATAACAGCTGCTCCCTTGGACAGACCCCAGCTTCCTCCATTCGCCTCGGGTCCAACTCCTCCCTTTTGTCACTTCCACAGTGACAGGAGGTATCCGTTGCTACTTTGCACCTTTTATTTCGCACCTTTTTAGGGAAATCGTTCTCTGGATTATGTTTTTATCTCAAGCAAGGAAAACGTCTTAAATCCACATTATTTTTCTTTCACTCGCCTGCTTCGTTGACGCACACCTGCCTGGCCCTGTGAGTGTTTGAGTTTGAGATCAGCACACCCTCCGATCTACTGGGACACAGTCACAAGAGAGGGGATGAATCGAAGCCGTGTCCAGTCAGCTCCTAAACTAGCCCTGCCACTAACTCGCGCTCTAGTGCGACCCCACTGAGAAAGTGCTCTGCAGGCTCACAAGTGGGAGTGATGTCTGCTGAATAGTCCAACAACCTTATTTTACAAAGGAGGGCCCAGAAACCCAGAGAGGAGGAGTGACTTAGCCACAGTCACATAGCAAGTTCACGGCAAGGCTTGTGTCAGGGCCTGGGCCTCCCGGTGCCAGTGTGGATTTAGAGCCACCAGACATACAGGCCGTGTCCTCTGGGAAGGTGCCCAGCCGACTCCATATCTGAATGGGAGGCTGGCTAAAATCCAGTCCTTGTCGCTTTGGAACCTGCCTTGGAGCTTAATCCATTGGAGAAAGCCACTTTTTCTTAATTCACACAAAGATGTGAATATTATAACCTTGGCTGGTACAGGTTTTTTTTGTTGTGGTGGTGGTTGTTTTAAGTAACAAACAAAATCAGCCGAGTGCAGTGGCTCATACCTGTATAGCACTCTGGGAGGCCAAGGCAGGTAGATTGCCTGAGCGCACAAGTTCAAGACCAGCCTGAGCCAGAGCAAGACCTTGTCTCTAAAAATAGCCAGGAGTTGTGGCAGGTCCCTGTAGTCCCAGCTACTTGGGAGGCTGAGGCAAGAGACTCACTTGAGCCCAAGAGTTTGAGGTTGCTGTGACACGACGGCACAAAAAGTGAGACTCTGTCTCAAAAAAAATAAAATAAGAAACAAACAAAATCCTTATATTACTCTGCTATGTCTGCCTTAACAAAATACCATAGGCTGGAGGGGCTTAAACAACACAAATGTATTTTCTTGGAGTTCTAGAGGCTGGAAGTACAAGGTCAAGGTGCTGCAGGGTTGGGTTCCCTTTGACTTGCAGATAACATCCTTCTTGCTGTGTCCGCACATGCCCTTTCCTCTGTGCCCCACACATGCACACTCTTGATGTTCTGCCCCTTCTTATAAGGACACCACTCCTACAAGATTAGGGCCCCACCCATATGACCTCATTTAACCTTATTACTTCCTTAAAGACCCTATCTCCAAATATAGTTGCATTTAGTGTTAGGACATGATGGTGGTGGAAGAGGGAGAGACACAATTCAGTCCATAACCCCATGGCAGACCTGCTGAGTTAGTATCTTTATTTGACAAGATTCCACAGTGATTCATATGCACATTTACTTTTGAGACACACTGGTTTGAGTTAGACTTCAACATCCAGTCTTTCTTTTATACACAGCTCTCATACATATGCACGAAAATGGAATAAAACTGTATGTACTGTTTATAAGCTGCTTTTTTGTTGCTTAACAGTATATATTTAGCACATGTTAATATTCTCAAAAGTGTCCTCTATCATTTAATATTACTCAGCCACATGAGTAATACATGGATTACATCTTAATGCTCCTAATTACTTTCTTATGGTTAGATATTTATGCTGTTTACAGTTTTTCACCATTTTTTAAAACACTGTAATAAACATCCTTGAAGCAACATTATTTATGTGTAGCTGTATTTCTCCCAAGAAAAATTTTGAACTTAACCTTTATTTTTTCCCTCTCCAAAGGGGGCCCTCGTCAAGCTCAGTCTCCTCAGACCCCAAGGTCTGGAAGCCCCTCCCAACAGAGGCTGTCCCCACAAGGCCAGCAGCCCTTGAGCCCCCAGTCGGGATCTCCACAGCAGCAAAGGTCACCGGGCTCTCCACAGCTATCCCGGGCATCCAGTGGCAGCTCCCCAAACCAAGCCTCCAAGCCAGGCACCATCCTCACCGCACAGCCCCGGCCCCCAGTGCAGGGCCGAAGCACCTCTCAGCAGGGTGAAGAGTCCAAGAAGCCCGTACCACCCCAACCCCACCTCAAGTAAGTGCTTTGGGAATTAAAAATGGGATAGGGTGGAGTTAGGGTGGAGCAGAACTGAGCTGATTCAGACTGGGGGACTCAGAGACAAAGGAAGACTTCATGGGGCCTCCCCTAGACTTTACGTAGGTAAACAACAGGTCTAGAGGATGTAATTTGTGACGAGGCCCCATGGTCATCCTCTATGTATACACGCCTTGGTTATCTCTTGTCGCATAACAAACCAACCCTAAACTTAGTGGCTTAAGAAAACAACTATTTTCTTTGTTCACAATTTTTTGGTTCCCCAGTTTGTTCTGAGTTTAGCTCAGCTGGAAGGTTCTTCTGCCGGTGTTGCCTATAGAATTGCCTGATAAAATATAAGATGCCCAGTTAGGTTTGAATTTTAGATAATTTTGGATATAAGGATGTCCCAAATATTGAGTGGAATATACTTATACTTGAAAAAGTCTTTGTGTTTCATCCAAAATTCAGACTTAACAGAGTGACCTCTATTTTCATCTGCTAACTCGGGCAATCCTACTGCTGTGGGATCACTCACACACCTGCAGGCCTCTGGCAGGGTTAGTGGGGCTGGATGGTCCGAGACGTCACGCCTCCTCTGCCCGGGGCCTCCCTCTCTCCATGGGGCCTCATCCTCCCAAGGCACCACAGGCTTTCTCACATGGTAGAGCTACTTTCCAAGAAGAAAAAGACGTTTCAAGGACTCTTGGGACCCAGCCTTGGAAGTTACACAGTGTTACTCCATCACATGCTTTGGACAAAGCAAGTCACAGGGCCAAGGCCACTGATTCAAGAGGTGGGAAATAGTCTCTTGAGGGAGGAGCCACAAAGTCACATTGCAAAAGAGCAAATGATAGGAATGGGAGGAATTGAACTAAGTAACACATCCATCATAATTATACTCATTTCTTAATAGCTTTGAAATGGACCAGGATGGGAGGAATTGATGTGGTCATTTTTATAAATCATCCATCACTACACACATACACCTCCTATTTCCTCTTAGGCCCATCTCTTGATTTGAGGTCCAAAAGAGAGGTCTTAGATAAGTTTTTGGAACATTCTGCCTTCCTTCAGCTCCAGATACTCATTGATCATCACAGTTTAACAGCTAGCTGCTACTGTCCGCTTCCTATGTGCCAAGTTGGGTTTTTTTTAAGTTCTCTGAACCGTAGGAGTTAATGACTATTATTACCCCCATTCTACAGATGAGGTGGCAGAGAAAGATTAAATAACTTGGCAAAGTTTCCACTCTTAATAAGTAGAGGAGGCTGGTATTGAATCCAGGACATCCAGTCCAGGGATCATGCTAACAACAATTTTTTTGAATAGGTAATACATTCACATGGTTCAAAGATCTAAAAGATATAAACAATATCAAAGATGCACATGGAAAAGCCTCACTCCCACTACATTCTTCATACTTAGCCCCCCACCCCAGGCCCTAGAAATGACCACTTTTGTTAGTTCCTTTTATGTCCTTTCAGTGTTTCCTTATGAAAATACAAAAATAGATGTTCTGATCTACTCAACCATTTACACACCATCATGCTCCTTGCTTTTCATGTTTAACAATAAATCCTAGCGCTCTTACTCCCAGTTCATTGAAATTGTCTCCTTTTTCACAGCTGTATAATAGTCCACTGTAAGCTGTACTATAATTTATCTAACTAATCTACCATAAATAGAAAAACTGATTTGATCTTACAAATAATGCTGCAAGAAACAACCTTCACCATCTACTTTCATAATTGCAGAATACGCTATTAAGTAAATTCTTAAAATGTTATTGTTCAATCAAAGGATAAATGTAGTTGCAGTTTGATAGATGCAATCAAGGGGCCTCCAGGCAATATGGCATAGCAGCTGACCGCACAGACTCTGGTCAGATGGCCTGGGTTCAAATCCCAGCACTGCCACTTAAAAATGATAGACGCTCAGATAAGTTGCTTCACCTCTCTGCACTTTGGATTTCCTCACATGCAAATGGGGACAGTAACCCCACAAGGTATGACAAGGATTAAAGTGAGTTCACCCACAGTTGGTGCTCAGGGTGGGGCTGGCACTGTAGAGGCACGTGTGTGTACAGCCTGTCACCATATAACAGGGTCAGCTCAGCTAATCACAAGCCAGACCAGGGCTTTGGGACTTAAGCTGGGTCTGGTCACTGACAGTTACCAGCTAGAAACATTTAAGTCTCTGGACTTACTGCTTCAAAGCATTGGGTTCCCCTCAAGTCAGCGGGAATTTACAAGACGCCTACTCTGTGCCTGGTCCTGGGTAAGGCTCTGTGAACAGTAAGTGAGCAAGAAGTGAAAAGATCTCCTGCCTCAAAGAGGATTTCGGTTTGTAATGTGATGACAAGATTGTGTGCAGACCTCTTCTGCTCAAGACCTATTATGTCATCTCTTCCTATGTCTGTCGCCTTCACTAGACTGTGAGCTGCAGCAGGGCAGGGCCTGAAGCAGGCAAGGCATCCCCACACCCCTGTCACCCAGCACTAGGCCTGGCACAAAGGAGGTGCTCAGTAAGCAGTGGCAGACAGCTGGCACTGGTGACACACACACAGTGGCACACTGCGGCTCAAAGCCCTGGCACTGTGAGAATTCCAAACTGGGGGCAAGGGGAGGGCAGAGGGGTGTTGCCAACAAAGGCTTCAGAGCAGAGGTGGAAAATGAAGCCCAGGGTGTCAAAGAGAGAAGGGCCTGTGGTCAGTCTGCAGAGTAGGTAAAGGACGCCCTGAGAAGGTCAGCTTCTTGATCAGGGCCTTAGACAGCCAATGGCAGAGCAGGGTCTACAACCGTGATTTTCACCCAGCACACCGTGAGAGGATCTTAGATGTGCCGCGAACATTTTAAAAGATACTTATTAGGGTGGTGCCTGTGGCTCAAAGGAGTAGGGCACCGGCCCCATATGCTCGAGGTGGCAGGTTGAAACCCAGCCCTGGCCAAAAACTGCAAAAAAGAAAAAGATACTTATTAAATAATTATGGAAAGAAATTCAAAGCACAGTACACATATATATATACATTTTTTTTTTACCTTTTTTGTCGATCATCATAATTTAAGTGTGCTGCAAAAAGTTTAACTATAGGTTCAAGTCTGCCATGAGCTAAAAAAGGTTGAAAAACACTGGTCTAGGATGCAGGCCTCCTGATTCCCAAGCTGGTGCTAGAAGAGCAGAGAGTAACTCTGACCTCACACCGTCCACGTTCCAGAGTGGGTCTGCACCTGTGGGCGGGATGGAGCTCAAGCCCTTCTCTAGGGTGGTCTGCTGCCTGAACCACCTGGGGTCACGGGGAAAAAGGTGGGCTTCCCGGGCTTCCCGGGACCGCTGTCAAGACCAGAGCAAGTGAGCTGCCTCTGAGAGCCCCAGTTTCTAAACCTGAAAGTCAAGGCTGGTAATCACCACCAGCCTTGAGGGTCACACAGGCACACCTGACACCGTGTAAGCGTTGAATGCCTGGTTTCTGGTCTGAATAACTTCGTGATGATCAGGGTGGCCCCTTTGGCTTCCAGGCAAGCCCCCAAGACTCATTTCCTCTGGGGTCTTGGCCTTATCTTCCCCATCCCCCTTGCCTTTCTGTTTCAGCAAATCTCAGTCCCTGACTAACAGCCTCAGCACATCCGACTCCACTCAGCGTGGGACCCCGAGCGAGGACGAGGCCAAGGCCGAAACCATCCGCAACCTGAGGAAGTCCTTCGCCAGCCTCTTCTCCGACTAACCCCGCCAGGCTGGGGCACGGGGAGCTCTCGCAGCCGCCCACCCCACGTTCCTTCTCAGCCTTGGTTCCTGATGAATGGAGGCCTGAGAACAGACTTCCTAAATGCCTTCGACCCAGGAACTGATGGTCTGTGTCCCTATCCAGCTTTACCATGACCTTCCAACATCGCCTGACCGAGCGCTGGGCCTTTGAGAGTCTCCAGGTTCCTGAAAATGGGGCATCGCGTCACTCTCCACCCCCCATCTTGCTTCCCGGCCAGACCACCACGTGCAACGTCTGTGTGTGGCTGGTTTCCACGTCTGTCGTGGGTGTTTTGCTCACCTCCGGGCAAAAAGCCCTGTATCAAATGCAGACATGCGTCGGACCTCAGGAGTAGAGGAGGCAATCATCTTTTAACAGTGTTTTGTAAACAAAAAGAGAAAATTCCAGCCTGAGAAACCTACCCCCTGCCCAAGCTTATCCCATCCACACCAGAGACCTGCCCTCAGCTCAGACCAGGCAGTCAAAGAAGGCTGCTCACACCAGGCCACCAGGGGGTGTCCTGAGGACAACAACAAAAACAGACCCTGTGTGACAAGTGGGGCCTTTCAGAACACAAGAGAAGCAAAGGGGAAATCTTGTCATGCCGCTCAGGCCCAGGGTGTTGCCCTTAATTGGACAGCTGAGAGCAGGTCACACACACGTTCTTACAGGAATAGTCTCTGGGTCCCAGCAGAAAAAGAGGCCCTGAACTTCCTCAGGAAAGACTTAGGTTAGGTTCCTGTCCCCACTCTGTGTCAGGCCACCATTAGGTCCCCTCAAGGATGTTTCAGGAACCAGAGAGAATCAACCGATGAAGGAAACGCGATCAGAAGTGCAGTGATGGTAACTGTCAGCCTGGCATTTCATGAACTCTGTACAGTAAGGTGTTTTTAGGTTGCTCAGTTTCAGAAGGCTCCCACGGCCAAATATCTTTAGGAAATGCTGTTTATGTTTCTTTTTCAGTGATGCATAGTACATGATGTAAGTAAGAGGCTTTTGGAATTCCTGCAGGAAAAGAAATCAGCTTTCACTTCGCACAACCTAAACTGACTTGACTCAACAAGTGAGCTGGAGAATCTAGTCTTGACTCCCTTCCCAGGACTCTTTACCCTAAAGCTGACTCCCTCTCATGCTCAGATGGGGTTCAGGGGTATCCCAGGTCACCTAGAGCCTGGTGCTAGAAACATCGTAGGTGCCAGAGCAGCCTCCTTGCCCCAAAGGGAGCCCAGGATACTGGAGCATAGCCATGTTCTCCCTTATTGCCCTTTGCAACCTGAAACATGTCTTCCTCTCACTATTCACAGGGAAGGGAGAGAGGGGGATAAAAGCTGAAATGGCTTTGGCCTGGAGCAGTTTCTACTTATACTCAAGTGATGTAGATTGCTTGGCAATCAGCTGAGGCCTGTCCAGGTTCCTGGGAGCATAAAAGCAATCTTCTCCTTTTTGGGCCTCCAAAACCAAACTGGAGTGGTGAGAATAAGGCCCGTGACCTGCTCTTTCTGTATGTGCTGGAATCTTTGAGCTCAGAGGAACTCAACTTCAGGCTCTCTTTTGGATGGAGGCTGATTCAGTGTCAAAAGTACGGGCTTTGCGTCTAGCTGTCAGAGACCAACTTGACCTTCAATGTCATCCTCTTCTGTATTGCCCTCTTCCCTCCCTCATGTTCAGGCCTGTATCTAAGAGCAAGAGCCCCAGCTAATGCAGAAGTCCTCCCTCTCCTCATGTTCAGGAGCCCTGGTAGTGGATTCAGTAATAAGTAGCTTAACAGGTCAGATAGAGCCAACTGCCAGTGACCATCAGAAGCCATAATTTGGTTGACTGGGCTGAAGGTTGCTTAGCCTTGGCTGGCATCAGCAGCAAATAACATGGCCATCGTGTGAGGTGAGCAGGTGAGGGCCTGGTACTCTTTCTAGTACCCCCAAATCCCACTACCCCTATTCTGTCTTCTGTTAAGTTCTATGTCTATGGGACAGTCGCTCCTGGCACGTCTGGAGCTCATTCTACCAGGAACGCACCTCCTTTCTGCTCACCCCATGCAACATAACAGAACAAGCCTGGCCTGGAGCTACCAGAACCCTTCCTGGGGCGGCCGAGTTTACCCTGTTGGGCAGTCAGACACAAGGAGTCCCTACTTTGCAGGCATCACTCTCAACACGTCCTTCTCGATCCCCAGCACCCTCACAACCATGCTATGGGGTGGTCAGATGAGGACAGAAAGTAAATCCAGTTTATAATTGCATGGACCTTTGCTTCTCCCTCCTTCTTCTCCTCCTGCTGCTGACTTAATTCTTTCACCACTGCTTAGCAACTTCAGAAGAAAGCCAGGTGGGGGGAGAAGGAAAGAAGCAGGAGGTGAAATTCAAAATGCAAATGAAGGCACCCTCTTAAACTTATTTAACAGAACAGAGTTGAAATACTGGATCCCATAAGGATCCTAAGTCCTATTACTTAAACACACATACACCACGATATGCCTGGATAAGCACCGGGAATTGACATATGTACATCCCAAAGTCCCATCACTTAATTATCAGTTCTCTTTTTAGGGGGTCTCTGAAGACCTGCTTCCCCACTTGGCTCTGAGAAGTTAGGGCTAACATAAGCCACACGTTGAAGGAACCAGAGACATCCTCTCAGCTTGAAAGTTCCTGGGTCCCTCCCTTCTCTCCTGACAATAGCAGTTGAGGCTGCCCCTGTAGAAGGACCTGGGTACTCTGCCCCTAGGAACCTAAGATTCAAGCACAGAGACTTACAGCTTTTGAAATTTGGTTTCTACCACTTTAAAAGAAAGAAATGATTCCCTCCCCCTCCACACACACCATTACTCAGGAGTAGATCTCTCAATCTCTCAAATAATGCTGAGCTACATTCTGAATAAAAGGGTGGGAGAAAATTTGTAGGGCAGGGTGTAAAACCACGGTTTCAGGAGATTAAGGACACAGGAAACATCTGTGGCAGTCGTCATTCTTCAGCAATGTCACTCAGTCCTCGATTGGTAATAAAGGTCAGCTCACAAACACAACTGAGTGGTAACAGGCTGACCAACATTTCTCCAAGTGTGGGCCACGATGGTGTTCAGAGCTCATTACAGAAGCGAATGGAGCTTGATTTCAGATCCTAGGAGTCAGAATTTCTAGACATAGGGCCAGAAATGGAAGCTGCATCTTTGTCAGCCGTGCCAAGTGTTTTGAACGTACACTGCAGTTGGACCAGCAGCCCTGAGCTGGGCTGAGCTGTGTGAGAAAACTACTCATCACACAAGAAGGGTATTGGTGTTAGAGTTTCCAGGGCAGCTAGGAGCCCACTCCCAACTGAGCACAACTAGAGCTCCATAAACCACCACATGCCTAAATTTCCTCGCTTTCCTATATCCTGTCCCTTGCCCTAGAAACATCTCAGCACTCAAATGCTATCTCCCAGATACTCCATCTACAGTAGCACAAACTCTTTTCAAACTCCCCATCAGGCCAGCCATCCTGATTGTCATAAATATACGCAGGTACATCTAAACCCTTGTTTATAAGCAACACATTTCAGTGGTTTTCCCACCGGCCTGTGTGTGAATATAGACACCAAGAACGTGTAGGTTTCATGGAGAACATACAGCCCCAAAGTGGCCTGTTTTTTCATATAGGCTGGTATGTGTTCCTTCCAAAAATGTGACCTTTAATAATTGTGACATTTGTGAAATGGGAAAGGGCAAAAAAGGGGAGAGGGGAGTCACTCTGTATAGATTCTGAAAGGTTATGTTTGCTGGTTTTTGCTTTGTTTCACAACTTTGACCCAAAGAAAGGCTAGAATTTTCCTTCCAAGCTGTCTCAGTGGAGCTAAAACACAAAGACCCATTTGATTTGTGCACGAGGAACAGGGACTTAAAAACGCAGCCTCAGTAGACGCCTCTACCAGCCAGAGAAAATTCCTTATAGAGCTTCCTCCTCTCAGCATGATAAAAGGGGACCATACTCTGGTGAAGTGTAAAGTCACCTTCCCAGGGACACTGGAGTGTACATGTCCTTTCATGTCAGCTCCCTACGTTCTATTCCAGTGGTTCTCAACCTGTGGGTCGCGACCCACAGGAACTGCATTAAAGGGCAGTGACATTAGGAAAGTTGAGAATCACTGTTTCGTTACTACATCCCCCCGCCAAACATCCAGGCCCTGCTGACGGCCAGTCTCCTGCATTTCCAAAATCTCAGGGGTGATGGGTCTTCATTCACATGGTAACAAATACACGGCAGCAAACCCCATGAAACTGACCATCAACTGACTGTCTTCTAGATTTCCTCCTCTGAATTTCCAGTGAAAGGAGCTGGGGGGGAGCAAGCTGGTGCAGGTGTCTGGTGCATGAGCCAGTGAGCGAAACACAGACACAGGGCTCAGCACACAGCAGGGGTTCAGGACATGCTTTAGGCAGCTCCCTTCCCCTCCCCCGGAAAACTATGAAATTAATCAAATGTAAACAAAGTACTAAAGTTGAAGTAAAAGGCTGTTTTTCTAGGAGCATCAATATTAAGGAAGTCACTTGCCCAGGATCAGAACCAAATCAACAGAGATTAATTAAATAACTGAGAAAAGTTGACGAGGTGTTTCACCTCAAAAAGGCCTCTTATAAGCTGAGTCTGAAGAGGAACGGGAGCAAGCAGAAAGAGAACACGAGGGCGGGCAGGCGACTGCAGGGCTGCCAGGCCTGGGGCCCACAGAGAAGTTGCAGGGGGGGCCATTACCAGCACCGGTCAGCAGGCTGCAGTGAGCAGACGGGGTCCATACTAAGCCAGCATAGTGAAGACCCAGGACCAGGGAAAGGACACACACAACTGCTGTACACCACACAACCCGGCTCAAACCACCTCACCAGCACACAAAATGTCTCTTCAAGACCTGTCCCTTCCAGTACCCAAGGGCAGACTAAGCTCTTGTGCTTTATTCAACTTCATAACATATCTTGGTGGATCATTTTGTTTTAGGTGTTTAGAATTGGTGAGAGGATGCATGTTGGAGTCCTGGGTTGAGCTAGTTATGTCAACCTTGCAGATATGGGTGGTAACTTACTTATCCTGGAGGAATAACCCCCTGCCTAAGAACACTTTAACATGTATCTCATGTTCCTCTTTAGCCGAGAGGGCTGGTTACTGACAATACTGACAAGTGTCAAAAGCTGTCCCAGATGCCCAAGTGACCAGCGATTAGATTAAGGCTTTTAGTCCAATATTTAGACTCTAATAGAAACTGGCACGTTTGCTTTGGTTGGAGACACATTGGGAGGTTGAGCAGCAAGCAAATCTAATCAGTCCATTTATCAAACACAGCGCACAAAGGACACAGAGGATCCCTGTCGTTTCCAAGGAGAGAAGATGTGGACACTTAGACCTTCTGTTCATATCTCAACTGACAGGCCAAGAGGAAAAGATGAAAATGGCTGGGAAATACCTTCTGGAATTAGTGAGGCATGAACAGAAACCAATCTAAAACTAAACATTGCAACATGCGGACATGTGTATGCTTTAATCCTTCAAAATCCTAAATAACTTTCGTTACTTTTATGCAGATTAGTCTTCATTTTAATTTTAGTTTCCAAACTCATATTCTAAGTGTCTGGTCTATCTCTGAGAATAGAGCAGAAGCAAGGGAACATCTCCGCATTCAGTTAACATGTTGCCTGTTCTACTGTAAAGTAACAGAAACATTAAGTGAGGTAACCCACTGGGGAGTCCCAGGAGAGACATTCGAGTCAGTCAGTTCAAATTAAATCTTTATGTGGCTCACTCAGTACTTCCCAATAATCTTATCTATGCCACTTCTACTGTCAGTGGAGACTATGCCAAGGAACCCAGCCCATGCCGTGACACAACAGAGTCCTGGGACCTCCCCACTTTGGGGGCTCTGTCATTAGGCAGCTACTGCCAGGGAAGGAGAAAGGCGAGCCTTGGCACTAGGTGCTGCGTATAGACAGCAAAGAAAGAAATGGGCTCTATCAGAGTAAGAAAGAATTACAGATGTTAAGCTAAGAAGTGGTCTCAGAAATTGGAAAGAGCCAAGGAGTCAGAGAGGTCAGAATCCAATACTGTTTTTACACGGGGTTTCACAAAAGCTGAAATTGGAAAGGAAGGCTACCTCCCATGATTGGATTCCCAGTCATACCAAAACCTTTATCTTTCACTTATAAACAGCGGTGGGTAGGAGGATGTTAATAAAAATAACCAAAGGGGAAAAGAAGGGGCCACAGAAAGTCAGAAGGCTACAAGCCAGTGACGAACCCCGTCTTCCTACAATGCTTGCTACAGCCCTCTCAACTGTCTTGCTGCCGTCACAATCACCCAGGCGATGTCAAAAAACAGGCAGTGACCAGCTACCATGACGTCGCTATCATCATACACCAGCAATGCATACAGCTCAATAGCCTCATTCTGATGACAAGAAGGTAAGAATTTTACAAGATTCTGTCAGGACAGCTACTCAAGAGGAAAAGCTTTGAGGACTGCTTTAAGAATTTATAATAAACTATTGTGACAGTCTGCAAACTTAGGTTTCGGGCACACCGTCAATATACTAAATTAAGATTTGCAGTGTACACAGGTGAGGTTGGAAAGTAGCACCTGTATCCACAGGACACCTCTCAAGGACCATTAAAAGATGACTACATTCTAAAAACTTATTGTTTTATAGTATCTGGTGCTTCTGGTTGTCATACATCCTCCCATACCAGTATACATACACACACTCCCAAACACATGGTACAACCTAACATTACAAAGTCACAAAGAAATGTATCAGAGAACTAGAATGTATGTGGACCCATCAGAGCTTCAGGGACACCCTTTTAGCCAGACCCAATTAAAGTCATATGGCATCTAGTGGACACGTTTTTTAAAAAGCTGTCTTGTAGCTCAGATATTACAAAATACCACAGAAGGAAATGCCAACAACCCCAATGCTTTACCTATACATGAAGCAACAAGATGATACGGCTTTAGGAAATCATATTGACTGGATTGTCTTCACTGTGATGGAAAAAAGACTCAATACACATGTGTAGCAAAAACAAATTCACTTGTTTGTAGAACTCAAAATATTCTTGCAGGTCATATAACATTCTAAGCCATTTCCTCATATGCAAGAGTATTTTTAGAAAAGCAGAAAGACATTGGCAATATTCCTAAATATTTTCTGCAGATGCTAATAGTGTTTTACTCCTGTGTTGTGATTCAGATTTTAATTTTTATCACGATAGCATGTTTTCTATAGTTGTTTGTATAAGTCATTTGTGTTCAGCCTTTTTCTTGTTGTAGGAGAAATAAATCTGGAATTTTGTGTATTTGAAGTCTTAAAAGCAAAATGTTCTTCAAATAAGAGGAGAGTATTTTTGAAGAACAAGTACCTAACCAGCAGTAAAATTTTATAATTAAAAGATGTTGTCTACTTAGATTACGAATTAGGTACAAAGCATTCAAAACACAAGGAAAATAAAACCTCACTCCTGAAAAAGTCTGTAATGACAGTCCCTGTAACTAAACCACCCTTGACCAGGGTTGCTTCACAGCCCAGGAAGTTCCATCACAGAACCCAAGAAAGGAAGAGGGGAGGTGAACTGAGCCGGGGGGTATGGAAAACACTGCCCCAAGTCTGGTTCATCCAAACCAGCTGGGCTTTCATTCACTTCCTTGGGCTTTCATCTTAAAGAGTGCCACTAAAGAAAACCAGAACCCCTTGCAATAATTAATCATCTGCCTAAGCTCAATAGGTTCGCTGGTAATTTTGCAATGTCCAAGTAACATAGTCAATCTGTTCTGAATACATAACTTTCTGTAATAAAAGTCGACTGCCATGTAATTTATACTTTTTTTTTTTTTTAATCCGGTGCAGAACATTATCAGGAAACACATTCTCGAAGGGAATCCAAAGTATAGAAATCAGTAGCCAACTATGCCCAAGAACCTGTCAGAGAGTAAAGTTTGGGCCACAACCCCTTACTGCTGTAAATGTATCTACTAAAAGGCTTCTGGAAGTGTTTATCTCACCACTACAATCAGAAAATAACACTAGAGATCAGCACCCCAAAGAGATGACATCTGTAGTTGTAAAAAACAAAAACAAAACAATGGAGCTCCAGAAAGGAGATTACAGACCAGTCACATGAATGACAGACGGCTGTCAGTGGGCCGACCCCTACTGGGTCTCAAGGGAAATCTGTCAGTGGGGCCACCTCGCCCTGGCAAGATGGGATTGGGTCCTGGAAGGGGACCAATTGGATCAAAGCGTGGTCTGAGTGGTGGGAATCGGCTGGGGGTCTCGCCAGGCCCAGGGATGAGTGAATTGATTGGGTCCCCAACATAGGGAAGTGTTGGCCTTTCATCATATTCACCCCCGATAATTCCTGGAGGAAGGAGGGAACTGGGAGGAAAGGGCCTGGGATACCAGGGGTTGGGATAGAACGGAACAGGGTGGGACAGGAACATCCCTTGGCGCCTCTGGACTTCTTTTCTTTGTTTGTGTCTCTTCCTGTAGAGCTATAGAAAAAAAGAACAAGATACGGTAAGTGGATGTTTGCCGGCAGTTCTACCTTGCTTTCCCTGTACAGATCCATAGGCATACCTCAGAGATATCGTGGGTCTGGTCCCGGACCACACCAATAAAGTGAGTCACAACAACTCCTTGGTGTCCCAGAGCATATAAAAGCTATGTTTACACTATGCTAGAGTCTATTAATGGCATTATGTCTAAAAAACAATGTACATGCCTTACTAATGAAATGCTTTACTGTTAAAAAACACCAACAATCATCTGACCCTTCAGCAAGTTGTACTCTTTTAGCTAGTGGAGGGTCTTCCCTCAATGCTGATGGCTGCTGACTAACCAGGGTAGTAGTTGATGAAGACCAGCGTGACTGGAGCAATCTCTTAAAGACAATGAAGTCTGGAGAATCCACTGACTCATCCTTCCATGACAATGTGACGCTGCTTGGTAGCATTTTACTCACAGTAGAATTTCTGTCAAAATTGCACTCAATTCTCTCAAACTCTGCAATGCTTTATCAACTAAATTAATGTAATGTCCAAAATCCTTTGTTGTTAATTCAACAATGTTCAAACATCTTCACCAGGAACAGATTCCATCTCAAAAAACCACTTTCTTTGCTCATCTATAAGAAGCCATTTCTTATCCATTCAAGTTTTATCAAGTTTAGCAGCAAATCAGTCACATCGTCAGGCTCCACTTCTAATTCTAACTCTCTTGCTATTTCCACCCCTTCTGCAGTGACTTCTTCCACTGAAATCTTAAACCTCTCATAGTCATCCTTGAGGTCTGGAATCAACTCCTCCAAACTCCTATTAATGGTGCCATTTTTACCTCCTCCCAAATATCAACAATTCTTCACGGCATCTAGAAGGGTGAATTCTTTTCAGAAGATTTTCAATTTACTTTGCCTGGATCTATCAGAGCTGTCAATGACAGCTATTTCCTTACAAAATGTATTTCTTAAATAATAAGCCTTGAAAGTCAAAACTACTCCTGGACGCATGACCTGCAGAATGGATGCTGTGTTAGCAGGCATGAAAACAACATTAATCTTCTCGTACATCTCCATCAGAGCTCCTGGTGACCAGGTGCATTGTCAATGAGCAGTAATATTTTCAAAGAAATCTCATTTTCTGAGCAGTAGGTCTCAATAGTGAGCTTAAAATATTCAGTAAACCATGCTGTAAACAATACGCTGTCATCCAGGCTTTCTGATCTGTTTACAGAAAACAGGCAAAGTAGATTTAGCATAATTCTTAAGTACCCTAGGATTTTTGAATGGAAAACGAGCACTGGCTTCAATTTAAAGTCATCAGCTGCAGGCTCAGCGCCTGTGGCTCAATGGGCTAAAGCGCCAGCCAGGTACACCTGAGTTGGCGGGTTCGAATCCAGCCTGGACCCGCCAAACAACAATGATGGCTGCAACCATTTAAAAAAAAAAAA
>CAUYRH010105744.1:0-25823 GCA_963574655.1 Perodicticus potto | reverse complement strand
TATTGAGTCAATGTATTTATTCTGTCCCTTCTCCAATCTTTTTCTTTTCTTTTTTTTTTTTTTGGGATGAGAATGGTTTACTTTCTTCATAATTTCCATTATGTTATATGTCTTTACAAAAATTATGAATAACTAATGATAAAAAAAAAAAAAAAAAAAAAAGAAGATTGACATTCAAAGGGTTGCAAAGTCTTTTCCAAGTTCAATGAAATCCTATGACTACATCAGTGGCCTGGGTTTGGATTCTAAACACACATCCTTTTACTGTGCTATCCTGACTAGCATAATTATCTGAATGAGACTGAATATCATCCATCAGACTAATATCAAACTAGCAACTGAAGTTGGTAGTAAATAGACGTGTGAGCCTTAGGTATGGTGCTGCAGCTGATTCTATATATTTTGGGTTGGATTAAGGTTAGAGCAGAAAACCTGAGGCCAGACAGAAGCTGCTTCTGGATATCAAGTGTCCCTGACATGTTGATGAGGTGGAACTAGAAGTTACTGGGAATTAGGCTAGACCTTATAATAAAGTAATCAAATCTTATGGAATTTAATTATGAAAACTAAATCCACAAGTCTACATGCCATTGTCTTCATTTACAATTATGAATAATCTATAAGAATGACTGAACAGCATCATGTTATGGTTTAAGGTCAGGTGCATTGGTCTAAAGAGGGTAAATGGCTTCATAAGGATGAATTGCAGAACAGCAAGTTGCATAGGCAGCACTGAATTAGGAAAAAAGCATTCCTTTGTTAATCTCACTTCCCTCCCTCCCTCCCTCTCTCCCTTCTTTCTTCTCTTCCCTAACTCCCTCCCTGCCTTCCTTCTTTCTGCCTGCCTTTTATAAACACATATTTGGTCTTTGTCATGTCCATGGCTTTTTGTTAGTACTGGAGATACAGTGGTAAGTCAAATACTAAGTATGTAGGCTAATACAAATAGATATATAAAATACATTAGGGGAAAGGATTAGAAAAAATAATATGAGAATTTAAAGATGTAATTTCACTTAGATTGTCATATTCATGACTGTATTTATGTTAAAGAGTATTTAGCATTTAAGGTAAATCTGGAAAGAAGAGCTGCAGTATTTCAGGTAAGACAGGGATGGAGGAGCATTCTTACTAGTAGGAATTGCAGGTGTACCCATAGAAAGGGGCATGTCTGAGAAGGGAATTTTAAAATGGAAACTGTTGCTGGCATTTCATGATCAGATCAGATCAGATCATGGCTAATATCACCAGGTAAAATACATGGCATTAATTAAAGTTTGAATTTCAGATCAACAATAGACAATCTTATAGTAATGAGTATAGTGCATACTGTTTACTTGGAATTCTAAGTGTGACATGAGACAGTTGAGGGGGAGAATAGCCAGATAAATCAGAATCTTAAAGACTGCTTTAAAAACTTTTGTTTCACTCTAAAACCAAAGAAATAAATTTGAGCAAGTGAAGGATATGTTCCCATTTATTTTTTAAAAGTTTTGTTTTGCTGCACTGAGAAAATTGTTTTAAAGTAGCAAATGAGATTATTGAAAGAGTTAGAAAAAGTGGGGTTTTTGATTAATTTCAAAATATTATGAGTCCAAATATTTCTGGTTACATGTATCAGTTTAGTAATGCTTGAGTCAGGGCTGCAAGTATACTGTCACCTAGATAGTGCTCGTTGTACCCATTGCCTCCTACCACTGAGTTTTATTCCCTCTGTGCAGATGTGTTCTCACTGGTTTAATAGCAAGTACATGTGGTGATTGGCTTTCCATTCTTTAGATACTTCACTTGGGATAACGATCTTCAGTTCCATCCAAATTGTTGCAGAAAGTATTAATTCATCATTTTTGTGGCTGAGTAGTATTCCATGGTATACATATACCACATTTTGTTAATCTTTTTGTGAATTGATGAGTATTTGAGTAGATTCCTCATCTTTGCAATTATGAATTATGCTACAATTAACATTTACTTGCAGGTATCTTTTGGATGAAGTGATTTCTTTTCCTTTGAGTATATACGCAGTAGGTAAATTTCTGGATCATTTGGCAGGTCAACTTTTAGATTCTTTGAGGAATCTCCATAATGTTTTCCATAGAGGTCATACCGATTTGGTGCCTCACCAACAGTGTACAAGTGCTCCTTTCTCTTTGCTTCCATAGCAGCTTTTACAGTTTTTGGACATTTTTATAAAAGCCATTTTAAAGGGGGAAGGTAATATCTCTAATATCTCATTGCAGTTTTAATTTGCATTTCCCTGATGATTAGTGACATCGAGCATTTATTCACATGTTTATTGGCCATTAGTCTGTCTTCTTTTGAAAATCTTCTGTTCATGTCTTTTGTGCACTTTTTAATTGGATTGCTTTTTGTTCCTTGCTGATTTGCATGAGTTCTTCATAGATTCTGGGTATTAGCCCTTACTCAGAGGTAGAGCTTAAAAATATTTTCTCCCATTCTATAGGTTGTTGATTATTACCTTAGTCATGCAGAATAAACTCAGTCTTGGGTTACAAAATTAATGTGCACAAATCAATAGCATTCCCATACACCAACTACAGTCAAGCTGAGAGTCAACTCAAAGACTCAATATCATTCACAAAAGCCACAGAGAAAATAAAATACCTGGAAATATATTTAACTAAGAAGGTGAAAGATCTCTATAAAGAAAATCATGAAACACTGAGGAAAGAAACCACAGATGACACGAACAGATGGAGAAACATATCCTATTCATGGATCAGTAGAATCAACATTGCTAAAATGTAATACCCAAAATGATTTACAGATTCAATGGAATCCCCATAAAAATACCAATGTAATATTTCACAGATCAAGAAAAAATAATTCTATGCTTTGTTTGGTATCGGAAAAGAGTTTGAATAGCCAAAGAAATCTTAATCAGAAAAGAAAAATATCCAGAGGTATCATATTACCAGACTTCAAACTGTACTACAAGGCTATAGTAACCAAAACAGCATGGTATTCTCACACATATACACACACACAAAGACAGATCAATGAAAAAGAACAGAACAGAGAACCTAAAGGTAAGACTGTCTACATACAGACATCTGATCTTTGACAAAGCAGACAACTATACACTTGGGAAAAGAAGCCCTATTCAATAAACGATGCTGGGAAAATTGGATAGCCTCATATAGAAGAATGAAACAGGATCAGTATCTTTTGTTACTCACAAAAAAAAATAATTCAAGATGGATAAAAGACATAAATATAAAGCAGGGAATCATAAGAAAGAAGATGTAGAAAAAATTCTTATAAATATTGGCCTAGGCAAAGAATTCATGATTGAGATGTCAATGGCAAATATAGTAACAGCAAAATAAATGATGATAGCTTGTCCTGAGATTGTGGCAGGAATGATGCAAAAGTTGTTTGATTCAGATATTTTATAGAAATTCAAAAAGACTTGTGGTCAATTGGAGATGAAGTTATTAAAATTTCAGGTAGGAAGTTAAAGAGGCCATGAACTAAAATGTAAAGAAGCCAATCTTGAGATACTGTTTGAAGAAGAATTTTAAAATTTTATATTTGTCCATGCTAAATTTGGAATACTTAGATGTTCAAGTATAGATGTCAAGTTGGCAGATGGATATGTAGGTCTTGGACTGAGGAAAGGAATCACTAAAAATATAGTCTGTCTCCAGTCAGGTTGTAAGGAAACAGAAGTAACAGAATTGGTTTCTTTATTATTTGGCTTGCTTTAAATCACTCTATTCTAGTTATTTTATTCTGAAAATACACCTTTTAATTATTATGGATACATAATAGTCGTGTATCTTTACAGGGTACCTGTGATTTCTTTTTTTTCGGTACAGGCATAAAATATGAAATAAACAAATCAGGGTCATTAAAGAAACATGTATCTGCCACCTCACACACTTATCAGAACATTCCAAATATACTCTTTTAGTTATGTTAAAGTATACCCTAACTTATTGTTGATTATAGTCACTTTGTAGCATTACAAATATTGTTCATTCTATATGACTATAATTTTATACCCTTTAACCATCCTCACTTTATCCCCCACCCCAATTAACCTTCTTGCCCTCTAGCAACCATCATTTTATTCTCTGTCTCCATAAGAACAACTGTTTTTAATATTTAGCTTCTACATGTAACTGAGGATGTGTAACATTTTTCTTTTTGTGCTTGGCATATTTCATGTAACATAATATTCTCCAGTTATATGAAAAAATGCTCAATATCATTAGTCATAAGATAAATGCAAATCAAAACCACAATGAGATATCAAATCACCCCAGTTAAAATGGCTTTCATCAAAATGGCAATAAGTAAAGTTGGAGAGGATGTGAAGAAAAGGGAACCTTCTTGTACTGTTGGTGAGAATATAAATTAGTGCAACCATTGTAGAGAACAATATAGAAGTTACTCAGAAGACTGAAAATGTACCTTGTGTTTTTGACAGATAATTAGAAATTAACCTGTTTTAATGTGTAAGATATTAAACAAATGTTTCAATAAATATTTCTTAGAATGAGTTACTATTAAAATAGTCATCTCCCTTTATTTCCTTTTCTTTCCTGACTGTATTGGCTAAAACTTCCAGCACTATGTTGAATAGTAGTGGTGATAAAGGGTATCCAAATGAGAACAGAGGAGGTCAAACTCTTCCTCTTTGCTGATGATATGATCTTATACTTATAGAATCCCATAGACCCAATCACAAGATTCCTGGAAGTCTGATCAAAAAATACAGTAATGTCTCAAGATATAAAATCAATGTCCACAAGTCAGTAGCCTTTGTGTACACCAATAACAGCCAAGATGAGAAGTCAATTAAGGACACAATCCCCTTCGCAGTAGCTTTAAAGAAAATGAAATACCTAGGAATATACCTAACAAAAGAGGTGAAGGACCTCTATAAAGAAAATTATGAAACCCTAAGAAAAGAAGTAGCAGAAGATATTAACAAATGAAAGAACATACCATGCTCATGACTGGGAAGAATTAACATTGTTAAAATGTCTATACTTCCCAAAGTAATCTACAGATTCAATGCCATCCCTATTAAAATACCAATATCATACTTTGGAGAGTTGGAAAAAATAATTCTTCATTTTGTATAGAACCAGAAAAAAGTCCATATAGTTAAGGCAATTTTTAATAACAAAAACAAAGCCAGGGACATCAGCCTACCAGACTCTAGGCTGTAATACAAGGCCATAAAAACGGAATGGTATTGACACAAAAATAGACATAGATATTTGGAACTGAATAGAAAACCAGGAGATAAAACTAACATCTTACAACCAACTAAAGTTTGATAAACCAAACAACAACATACACTGGGGGAAAGAATTCTTATTCAATAAATGGCACTGGGAGAACTGGATATCCACATTTAAAAGACTGAAACTGGACCTGCACCTTTTTCCATTTACAAAAATTGATTCAAAATGAATAAAAGACCTAAATTAAAGTATGAAATGATACAAATCCTCAAAGAAAACATGGGAAAAACACTTAAAGATACCAGACTGGGACAAGACTTTATAAAAAAGACTTCAGTGGCAATTGAAAAAACAACAAACATAAACAAATGGGACTTAATTAAACTGAAAAACTTCTGTACAGCTAAGGAGACAATAACCAAAGCAAATAGACAACCTACCCAATGGGAAAGGATATTTGCATATTTTGAATTAGACAAAAGCTTGATAACTAGGATCTACAGAGATTCAAACTAATCAATATGAAAAAAGTCAAAAATCCCTTATAACAATGGGCAGGAGGGATGAATAGACAGACAAGACAAATGGCTAGCAAACATATGAAAAAATTCTCATCATGACTAATTATTGGAGAAATGAAATCAAAACCACCCTGAGATACCATCTAACCCCAGTGAGAATGACCCACATTACAAGATTTCAAAACCGAAGATGCTGGCATGGATGTGGAGAGAAGGGAACACCTTTACACTGCTGGTGGGACTGCAAACTAATGCAATCTTTTGGAAGGAAGTATGGAGACTCCTCAAAGAACTCAAGCTAGACCTCCCATTTGATCCTGAAATCCCATTACTGGGCATCTACCCAAAAGAAAAAAGGTCCTTTCACCGTAAGAACACTTGGACTAGACTGTTTATCGCATCTCAATTTACAATCGCTAAAATGTGGAAACAGCCTAAATGCCCACCAACCCAGGAATGGATTAACAAGCTATGGTGTATGTGCACCATGGAATACTATTCAGGCACTAAAAAAGATGGAGATTTTACATCTTTTGTATTAACCTGAATGGAAGTGGAACGTGTTATTCTTAGTAAAGCATCACAAAAATTGAGAAGCAAGAATCCTGTGTGCTTAATTCTGATATGAGGACAATTAATGCCCTAGTACACAGTAGGGGATAGGGGAAGGGGAGAACAGAAAGAGGAGGAGAGGTGTGGGGGGTCACAGTGTGTGACTCACCTTTTTGGGGCAGGACACAATTATAAGAGGGACTTTACCTAACAAAGGCAATCAATGTAACCTGGTTCTTTGTACCCAGGTTACATTGATTTGACTCCCCCCAGATAATAAATAAATAAATAAATACATAAAATGGCCCTCTCTTATCTTTTGATTTTCCTTCCTTTCCCTCAAATAAGAAAAAGTAGATACACATCTAAAAGCAAGAAATAAAACATAGAACCAGAGAAAATAATTTTATTTTTTGGGTGATCACCTAATCTTGCTCCTCCCTAATCTGGGAGAGTATTTTGGTCCTCTTGCCACCCATTTTCTCTTGCACCCTTGTCCATTCCCCAACCAAGGTGCCAGTCTGATAGTTCCTGAGGTGCTGTGCAATGCTACTTAGAAGGAGAGAATAAAGATAAGAATATTTTAGAATTTTGGAGGACTTTTGTAATAATCCACGTCAAATAAAGATGAGTAGATAGTAAATTAGGAGGAAAAATTGAGAGCATTTCAGGTGTGGGATTGACAGAATTTCAAAGTCGATGGAAGATAAGCTATAGGGCAGACGATGATCTAAGAAGTTTTATTTCCATATTTTTTCTTCCACACATTGAAGAACTAAAACATGGAAGCATTTCTCAAAAAGTTGTACCACTAATTCAAGCAAAGAACTTGGCTTACAGTGATGGAGTTTAGCAGAAGTAAAATTTAGGAGTTTCTGAAAGTGGTCCAGAGGTCCATGGGAGGCAAGGAGCCTGCACACCCTCTCACCAGCCATGGGCAGGTGAGCAGCTGCCTCTGTCTATGGCGCTATGGAAGGATGGGAGAAGTCACCACCATTAAGGTCTATTAGTCTAGAAGTAATCATGGTCACGAGGACATCAAATTAGGCTATAGATGAGTGGAAAAAGCAGCATCTTGTTTCTTTTTTTCTCATTCTGTCTGAGATTAAAGCAATGAGTTCTAATTAAGTTTTATTTATCTATACTAGCAAGCTAAACAACGACAATTGCAACAAAAAAATAGCTGAGTGTTTTGGCAGGCACCTGTAGTCCCAGCTGCTTTGGAGGTTGAGGCAAAAGACTCACTTAAGCTCAAGAGTTAGAGGTTGCTGTGAGCTGTGATGCTACAGCACTCTACCAAGGGTGACAAAGTGAGATTCTACTCAAAAAATAAAATTATTTTCTCTGGTTCTATCTTTTATTTCTTGCTTTTAGATGTGTATTTATTTTTTCTTATTTGAGGTTATCATGTGGCTTAACAATAACATTTTGTATCCAATTATTTTAAGCATATGACAACTCTGTTTACAAACAAACTAATAAATAAGCAGGGAGAAATCTAACAGAAATTTGATTGCCATCAATCCCCCCTACTCCTTTGCTTTTTAACTTTTTGTTTTTTCCATCCATATTTTTTCAAAATGTCTTTTAACAAGTGTTTGTTGTTATTTTTGATGAGTTTCTCTTTTAGACTTTCTACGTAAGATGTAAGTGGTTTACATACCATAATCCCAGCTATAGAGTATTCTGTATTTGTGCTCTTAATGTCACCAGCCAGTTATATACTTTCAGATGAATTCTTATTATTCATTTATGTCCTTTTCAGATTGAAGAACACTTTTTAGCATTTCTTAGAGGATAGGTCTGTTGTTGATAAATCCCTCAACTTTTATTTGCCTGGGAAATTTTTTATTTCTCCTTCATGTTTGAAAAATATTTTTGCAAGATATAATATTATAAGCTGCTTTTTTTTTTTCCTTCAGCATCTCAGTTTTCCACTGACTTGTCCACTGCCAGGTGTACTGGGGCTCCTTTTCATGTTATTATTTTTTCTTTTCTTCCTGTAGTATCTTTTCCTTTTCAGTTACCTTTGGGAGGATTAATTATCAAATGCCTTTATTAGTGTTGTTTGGGTCAAATCTACCTGGTATTCTACAACCTTCCCATGCCTGAATATTGATACATTTCTTTAGGTTTAAAATGTTGTATGTTATTCTTTCTTTGAATAAAGTTCCTACCCCAATCCTAATCTCTTTCTCCTTCTTAAAGCCATTACCTCTTATATTTGCCCTTTTGAGGTTATTTTCTAGACCTTGTAGGAGTGCTTCATTCTTTTTTATTCTTTTTTATTCTTTTTTCTTATTTTCCTTCTGACTATGTATTTTTAAATAGTCTGTCCTCAAGCTCACTAATTCTTCTGCTTGATAGGTTCTGCTGTTGAGAAACTGATGCATTTCTTTCTTTCTTTTTTTTTTTTTTTTTTGCAGTTTTTGGCCGGGGCTGGGTTTGAACCTGCCACCTCCGGCATATGGGGCCAGCGCCCTACTCCTTTGAGCCACAGGCGCCGCCCAAAACTGATGCATTTCTCAGCTTGACAATTGAATTTTTCAGCTCCAGAGTTTCTATCTGTTTTTCTTTTTTATTGTTTCAATCTCGTTTTTCAATTTCTCTGATGGGCTTCTGCACCCTTCTCTGTGTTGTCTTGAAGTTCATTGAGTTTTTTCAGGACAGCTAGTTTGAACTGTTTGAAAGGCCACATGTCTCTGTTACTCCAGGAGTGGCCACTGGCACTTTATTTACTTTGGTGAAGTCACAGTTTCTTTGGTATTCTTAAATGCCTGTGGACGTTCATCTACGTCTGGTCTTAAAGAATTAGTATTAATTTTCATCTTAGCAGTCTGGGTTTGTTTGAATATGTTTCTTGAGAAAGCTTTCTAGTTTCCAAGGGAGTTGAGCCTTGTGATCTGCGTCTTTGGTTAGTGCAGCCACGTCAGCACTGCGGTTGCCCCAACCTCCGTAGTGACTCTTGAAGACGCCTGGTGGCACCACCTTGGTGAATGTGGTCAGTGTACGGGAGAATTCCCTGGATTGTCAGACAAAACTCTAACTTTCTTACCTCATCCTCTGTGCTGGGGTGCCGCAGGTGGGGAAGGAGTGAAGTGGACATGCCCTCGTTGCCACCGGTACCAAGTCACACCTGCAGACAGCCCAGACTCACTCAAAGCCCATAGTCAGACAGTGGCGACTATTTCCTGGCTACTGCTGACGTTTACTCAAAGCCGGGACTGAGCCCTTCCTTCCAGGGCACTATCTTTCTTCTGCTCAGGGTGGTCCTTTGATGCCTTTCAGGAGCTCAGGCCTAGGATCAGTGCCTGCATGAGTCAGCTGGGTACTTTATCTCACTATCACTAAGCTTATACCCAAGCTGCAAAATAGCTCTGAACTTTCTCCTTTCCTGAACTGAACTAGGAGAAGACTCCCTGAGAGGCAATGGTACAGTTAGGGGGAGGGGGCAACACAGGCATTGGCCTGGTGACTGCTGCTGGTGTCTCACTGGGTCATCTGCCCCCCCCAAGGTTACTGGGTCCACACCAGCACAGACACAGTAGTTGTTATCCTGCAGCCTTTGTGGCCCCAATGCCTATGAATCTAGCCAGGCCACAGGCAGGGTGGGGAATCTGCAACCTTAAGGAAACACATGACCTTAACTTTGTCCTTAAGTTTAGCCTTTGACTGAATCCAAATTTTGCGTAACAAATCCTTTTATTAAACTATTAAATGGAGTGCAACAGAGAAAGAGGGAGGTTTTCTTGACTCTTTGGGTGCTTAAAAAAGAATACTCTGGACATCAGAAGAAATTCACAGACTCCCGACCCCCAAATATTTGGGGGCAGAATATTTCTCTTTGGCTGGGCTGGTCTGAAGGTTCCCTGTCTGGACACAGAATTCTGCCCTGTGCTGTGTTCCCCCGGTGCCAGCGAAGCCCTGCTTTCAATGCAAAGGTGCCCAACCACTTCCCCGCCCCTCCTCCCGGGACGGGTGCTCTCTCCAGGAGGGTGATGGGGCTGTCCGGGGACAGGTGCTCTCTGGAGGGGTGTGCTGGGGCTGTCCGGGGACAGGTGCTCTCTCCAGTGGGGTGCTGGGGCTGTTCGGGGACAGGTGCTTTCTGGAGGGGTGTGCTGGGGCTGTCAGGGGACGGGCGCTCTCTCCAGGGGGTGCTGGGGCTGTCCGGGGACGGGCGCTGTTGGGGCCTGAGGGAAGAATGGCACAACAAGGCAAGGCTGTCCCTTCTTCTCTCTTGATAGCCTTTCCTCTTGATACAATGTTAGAACCGGTAGCTGGCCACTCTGTCTATTCTCATCGTAAATTATATTTTAGCAAATGTGGAAGTTGTTTTTTCTTTGTTCTTTTCATTTCCTCCCCAGCTTTTGATAACTGTAAAAACATAACATAATGTTGTTCATAGATAATTATGTGAACCATCAACAAATCTTATAGAAGCCTTTCTCCCTAAAAGATTTAAAAATATTTCTGAAGGAATAAATGTTAATTTTTATTTAGTATACAGTGTGATAACAACATGTACCATTTTAACATTGAGCAAATGTATGTACAGTCTAAGGGAAAAATAGAAAATTCCTCATCACACAAAGGGCTATACTGTGCTACCAGGGAGTGCTCAATCTACGTATCAGAAAATTGATTAAGCAAACACCAAAGGTAACTAACTACCTCAGCACTGAAATCAGCCCTTACTGCTTTGACTATCCTATAGTACCTCTTAGTCTAATTATAGATGGAAAATTATAATATCATTAACTTAACATGCATGAAATATGGGCAGGTGATCATACTGCACATGATTGATTCTTTCAACACATAAAAGCTGTCTGTGGGGTGGCGCCTGTGGCTCAGTGAGTAGGGCGCCAGCCCTATATACCAAGGGTGGCGGGTTCAAACCCAGCCCCAGCCAAACTGCTACAAAAAAAAAAAAAAAAAGCCGGGCATTGTGGCGGGTGCCTATAGTCCCAGCTACTCGGGAGGCTGAGGCAAGAGAATCGCCTAAGTCCAGGAGTTGGAGGTCCCTGTGAGCTGTGATTTCACAGCACTCTACCGAGGGTGACAAATTGAGACTCTGTCTCTAAAAAAAATAAATAAATAAATGAAAGCTGTCTGTGTCACTCACTGGATAGGGATTAAGGACCACTACTACGAGGCACTGCAGATCTCAGGCCAGAGTGAGTCCTGTGTCTAAGTGACCTGTGATACACTCAGGAAACTCACCAGGCTGGACTCCTCCCAGCCTTTGGTCTCTTGGGTCCATATCAGTTTGGAGAGTGTTAGTTTCTGTACTGTCTCAGGATTTTTCTGAAACATAATCATAACACTTTCATTTTGTTTTGGCTTATTCCATTCTAATTCTGGCCAGAAATCTCCCTATTTATACACACACAGCCCTACTGCCCCAGTGGAAACTCTCAAACAGCCCACGCTGTTTTAATTACGGCTTTCGAACGTTGCCATATTGTCAGAAAAATGTGTTTTTCAAAAATGTGTAAACCTTCTTCATAGTTGTCATTTTATTGCTTTTCTTTGCTCTGTTAAATCAGTCACTTGTTATTGTGTACGATATGAACTTACGTAAGGGATTTTATTCCCATTTTTCTTTGCCTCCTGGTTGTAACCACTCTTCTCGTCTTTTTTCATCTCTGGTGGATTTCAACATGGTAAAGAAAGGATAGAGCTTATCAAAAAAGCAATAATGAGCAGACACCTCGGTTATGCCAGTATTCGCACAGCCTTCAGTAGCCCCGCTTGTGAAAGTTCGTAAGTGCTCACTCCTCTAATTAGAGAAAACACGGTCTCAGAAGACACATTGCTTCCTTGGGAGACCTGGGTTGATGCTCTGACTCTGTCACTGAACAGTTGTATTTATGTGGTTTGTGCTCACATCCCCTGTCTTGGCCTCAGTTTCCTTATCTGTAAATTGAGGGGATTAGGTTAGATTTTAAAATGTCATGAATATACACATATGGACAAAGGAGAAGCATAGATGTTGGGCTGTCTTATTTCTCTAAAAGAAACAGAATGTGGCTTTTTAAAATGTGTAACACTGGCTCCACACTTAAAGGAAAACAAAATTGAGGCTTGTAAGGATTCAGATATTTTAGCAAATGATTGCTGCAGCTTAAGATTCCGTGGAGAAGTCACATACAACCATACATACTCCATTGAAACTTTTAATGGTACAAAGAAGTCTGAATAGATACCAAGTAAGTGAGATGAATGGGGTAGAATACATTTATGGTTCTCCATAATCGTATTTCTACATTGCATCTTGATGACTGGCTAAAGGGAATAGTTCAGATTTCTTTTCAATACTACTACATTTTAATTACATTATAGTCAACTGAGAATCATATTCTTCAAACGAATGTCTGCAACTACATTTGGGCAGTCTTAAAAAATAACTGAAAATGTGGTAGCAAGGTTGATGAAGGAATAGATTAAATAATTTAGTTATCATATTAAACTGTTTTATCATAGGCTGACAAAAGGGGTGTAGAATAATTCCCTCCTATTTTTTTCTTCCCCCTGTTACAAAACTCCATTTGAAGTGAATTCTTTTGAAATCAATCAGCAGGATGGGATTGTGGAGGCTTAATAAAAACTAACGGATGATTTTGTTGTGGTTATTCATTGCTATACAGCTTAGGTAAAATTTCATATTCAGCAGCCTCAACAACTGGGAAGGTAAGAAAAATGTTAGCAATTGACTTGGTGAGGAGAAAAAATATGGGTTTCTAGGTTTACATTTTGTGGGCATAAGAATTTGAATCTATTTCTTTACCTCTTTAAACTCAGTTTGTTCATTTTAAGCGTGGAAATGATGTTGGTGATAAAGTATAAACTAAATACACAGAACTTTTGAGTAGTCAGGTATTAAAACAGATGTCAATGTGCTTTATGAAGTCTGATGCCTGTTGAAAGATTCTATCACTATTGGCGACGAGTTTGTACAATGCAAGAGGTGGGATGCCAATATTGAATAATAATACAAATCTCCTTTTTTTGAACAGATAATAAACAGCTCATTGCTACTAATGCTAAATATGAGAAGGTGATTTTTTTTTTCTTTTGGTACAAGAGTTGATCATCATTTAATTTACTGTAAAGGTGCTTTTTCCTCTACTTGTGCAAGGCAGTTTTATGACATTGCCTCACTCAATCCTGATGCTTTGAGGGGTTAACTCACTATCACACAACCACTAAACAGCACGAGTGGGATCTGAACACCTGCAGTTCTCGCCTTCACGTCCTGCAACTGCTTTTCAAATTGACTTCACCTTAATCCATTAGTTGCCTGATCCTGAAAATGAGCTCCCCTGCCTTTCAAAGAGATTAACTCTGCTTCTGTGAATTAAGAGTCTAAAACAGATACAGTAAAGACTGAAACAAACTCATACTTTAGGTTTGGATTAGGGTGGCTTCATTTGAGGAGTATCAGATAAACTTATGTATGTGATACAGGTGAAGTGTTTATCATGTGTGTGAGGTAAGGAAGATCAGTTCAGGGAGATCTGCTTATAGGAAGAGGTTAAGTTACTGGCATTGTTACGAGCACCAGAAGCCCTTATTTGAACCGCAGCTAGCTGTGTGGTTTAGTATCACTTAGCCTCTCTGAACTGCTCATTTTCTTTATGTGGAAAATGGGAATTAATTTTAAAATACTCCCTATTTTATAAGTTATAGACTGAGATTTAAATAAGTTTATCTGAAAATAAGGGAGTCATGGTGTCAATGAGTGTGAGAAATTTTAAAATAATAGGGAAATGGAATTTCCATGTTAAAAAATTTTCTAAACATTTTTTCATTCATATTCAGGTCTCGACTTAGATACTTTGCTTTTGTTTTTTTCTTGGTAGTAGTTGCCCTGATTAAAGTGGCCTTTTTGTTTTTATGTGTGGAAAGCATCACTTATGGAAACAAAATTAAAATAATGGTTCAGTTCTGTCCAGAACTGTCATGTTGCAGCCATTAGCAGGCTATAGTAAGATGTTCGTAAGATATCAATAATGGATTACAATATAAATATTTATGGAGTGCTGTGAGGTAGTTCGTTTCCATCAAGCTGGGACATGCAAAATTGAATAGATACTGACACCAAACAAGACTCTGATTAAGTGCTCGTGGCATAATCCTTTTCTAATATTAAACAAATACCATCTTTGACACTGTTTGAGATAAAGTGGGTTTTGGAATTTTAGTACCACCCAAAATTTCTCTTACAAAATATGTATTATCTTAATGGATTATGGTATAGTACGACTTTGTACATATCTATATTTTTCTTACATTTGTATAGTGGGTAGAAAAAAATTTGAAAAACATGACCATCTGATAATGCCTCAATATTTTGGAAATAAAAAATGTAGTGTATGTGTGAAGGCTAATTGTAGATGTCAATTTGACTGGATCAAAGGATATGTAGGGAGTGGGTGAAGCGTTATTTCAGTTTGTCTGTGAGGCTGTTTCTGCAGAGATTGGCATGGGTGTCAGAGGGCTGGGTGGGAAGGCCTCGCGTCGATGTGGGTGGGCACCGTCCAGTTGGCTGGGGGCCCAGTCAGCACCCAAGGGCAAAGGAAATCTCTCTCTCCTGGAGCTGGAGCAATCTCTCTTGCCTTTGGACATCAGACCTCCAGGTCTTCCGACCTTTGGACTCTGGGACTTGTACGAGCAGAACCTCAGGTTCTTAAGCCTTCTGCCTCAGACGAAGTGTTAACCATTACCTCCCCCGCTCTGAGGCTTTCAAACTTGGACAGAGCTATGTACAAACATCCCAGGGTCTCCAGTATACAGACGGATATTTCTTCTCCTAAGAAATCTCTTCTTACCTTTTCTCTGTCCAGCCATCCTATCGGTTCTATCTCCCTGGAAAACCCTGACTAATACAACATTTAATATCTTGTCCGCAAATACAATGACTATTGTATTAGGCCTTCAAACTGAGTAGTTGGGTTCTCTACTTTTCTTTTCTATTTTCCTGCCATTTATTTCTCTCTCTTTTGGAAACTTGACTTTAAAAGGCTAGAATTGCCTAGAAAACGTGGAGATTTTATTTTAGTGACTTTTTGCAAAAAGTGCTACTTAACTTTCTCAGAACATAAAAGATGTTATCTCTGAATGAAAGATCTTATGGAGTGGGGTGTACAACTAAACCAACCCTGTGATATCTCTAAAATATTATTGCAGATAAATGATGTAAACCCTTTTAGAATGTTATAGATTTCATTACTGCCCAGGTACTAGATTTTTTATTTAACACTATACCAAGCACAAACATAAAGCTCATGGCAAAGTTACTAAGAATAGTTTATCCCAAATAGAGATAAAGTAAAGTGATTATTGCCTGGTTTTTTAAATGCCATGCCAGATCATTTTGCGACAAGCCTGTCTGAGCACCATCTGATGCATTCTGAGGATATAACTTTGTTTGGCTAATTATCAACAGTTGATAAAAGTGTGGCTGGTTTATGGTTCTTTGAGGTTAGAGGTTGGCCAGCAGAAATTAATGAGTTCCTATAATTTGATAGCCCTGGAGAAACTACATATATTAACTCTAAAGGTGATATGGTTTCATAGCTGTGTTGAAAGTTACCCTGAACACAATGTGCAATTTTGCTTCAACATTTCTTTTCCGTTATTTTGTCTTTCTGTTGCTTTCTTCATAAGCATGTTATATTACTGTCTAACAATGCTAAGTAGTATTTATATACTAGTATTATCTCCATTATACAGATGGTGAAACTGTGGCCCCATTCATCTTTTGTGGGGTCTTTTGCCCTACAAAACAGCTCTGGGGAGCCAGTCCACTTACACATACGGCTTACCCTGCAGTGAAAACTGATGCTCAAACACTTTTGTAAGTGCACAAAAGAGCATGGAAGTCTCTCTGACTGTGGCTGAGAGCATGCCTTCTCCTTGATAGAAATGGAGTGCCCAAAGAGAAGAAAAGAAAAGAAAAGAAAAGGATAAGAAAGGGAAAAAGCACTGTCCTGAGTCTTCTTTTGTTGCTGTTGCAACACTCAGTTTGCAAATTATATAAAATAAACCTCATTATGGTTAGTTCCTTCTTTCTTTTACTATTTTTTTGTGGAGAGGGGGACAGAGTCTTGCTCTGTCACCTGGTCTAGAGTGCGGTGGTGTCATCATAGCTCACCTCCACCTTCTAGGCTTAAGCGATCCTCTTGCCTCAGCCTCCAGTGTAGCTGGGGCTACAGGCACGTACTACCTACCCTGCCTGGCTAATTTTTCTGTATTTCATAGAGATGAAGTCTCACTCTTGCTCAGGCTGGTCTAAAACTCTTGGCCCCAAGCAATTATGCTGCCTCAACCTCTGAAATATCTGGGATTACAAGTGCGAGCCACCACGCCCAGCCTGGTTACTTGCTTTTGATTATTACATATGTCAGATACTAAATGTTTTTCAATTAAGATTGGAGAGTTTGGGTTGGCTGTCCTAAAAGTCAAATCTAAAAGTTAGGTTACTTTCTTTTAAGATAAACATAATTTAGGACCTTTAAAGAAGTCAAAATTGATTTTTTTAAAGTTCACGATCATGTAAGAGAATTTAACGAACATCACTTAGTTGGCTTTATTTGTATAATTCTCTTTGTTTCGTGATAAATTATTGAAAAAGTAGCACATCCTTTCTTCCACATCATAGTGATCTCTTCACTCTACACATCAAAAGCTGAGGGGCTGCACGTGGAAGGTCTCCTAGACAGCACTCTGCCTTTCTGAGTGTATTTCTGGGTAGGAAAGGTATTTATGTTTCATTAACTACTAAGATGGTCATGTTTTATGCATTTCAAAGAGACGGTGCTATTGTGTTTTGTTCTTACTGCCTGAAATGGGGAAACCTTGTCTCAGTGTCACTGCGTGATGGGCCATTATTTCTTATGAAAGCGCCAGGCTTCCTGTGACTCAGCGCTAAAACTGGGCATTTATTTTCACTCTGTTTATTCTTTTATGACAACTGTACAGAGCTGCTAAAGCATTTTTAGTTTTTCAATTTCAAAAAAGGGTGAAGAAAAACTCCAGACGGAACACCACACAGCCAAGATAAAATTAAAACATTTCATTTTTAAATAGCCTCCTGTCACCTACCAGGCCTCGGGGAACAAGTAGCTTGTCCGTCCTGGAGATTTTCTTCCTTCCAGTTTGTGCATCTTTTCTCTTCCATTTTTAACCAACTGTGCACATGAAAGAAGGAGGGAATTTGTCTTAACCTGAAGACATTTAAGGAAAATTTAGCTTGGTTCATTGTAAACTTGACATGAATAAATAAAGCGATGCAATTACTCTTAATCTTTTACTAATAATTTGCTCACAATAAGGAAAGACAGAACTGCATTTTGTGGCACTTGCCAAACTCAGTACTTTCTGTACCTGGAGCCACGTGTTGAGTGGGATAGAAAAATATTCAGAGTACAACAATTCGGGGATTTGTGACTCTGGCGGTGGGAGTCATTGAACGAACTGGAGAGAGTTTAGGGAAGGTATATAATTGCTACATCCAGTATTTTGAGTTGGTATGGAGAATAGGGACTAAGTTCATTATGCATATCTCTCTAAAAGATTAGAGCCAGGAAAAATGAGTAGAAGCCATCGGGAGTCAATCTTCATTTTGATATAAAAAAAAATATTGAGTTCAAAAGGTCTGAGGAAGGAGCAGACTCTCTCCGGAGGGCGTGCATCATGGGGGAGGGAAGTACATATGGAAACGACATGTGGACATTTGCAGGGCAGCTCTACAAGGGCAGTGGGTCATCAGTGAGTACTTGAGATGAATACAGTTTTCTGATTCAATGAAGTATTTTAGTCAATATTTGAAGGTGAGTTTGGTCAAAATTTAGGATAGAGTTTCTTTTAGTAAACTCTATCCATGCATTTCTTGGATTACTTTAGTTGCTGCAAAAGAAATAAACCATTAGCACAGCGTGGTAATATGGAAGAAACATATGCTCCTTTATGCTAAGTGTGGACTCATTGAATGTAACAGGTGCATGGAATTTTTTTAAACCATCAAGCCCAACCCCTTAATTTTACAAATGAGGAAATTGAGACAGAGAAATGCTAGGACTGGCACATGTTCACACATTAGTGTCAGAGCTGGACTTGAAGGGCAGGTTGTCTGTTTAACGGTTAGATCTGCAAGGCTTGAGAAGGAAGCGTGCTCTTTGCTGAACGCTGCCATCAAGTATAAGTAGTAAGTCACACAGAAGAGCGCTGTCTAGACGCCTAGTCGATGTGTGTTTGTGTGTGTAAGTTCACTTGTCAGCAAGCTCCTTGACCCCCGGATTCTTTCCTGGTTGCTGTGGCTGGTGCTTGAATCTTTGCCTATTTTTCACATTTGGTTTATCCTTAATTTTTGGATGCTTCACAAAAGCTACAGAGCCTCAACCTATTGCATTAAGTATAAACTTGGTATAGTTTTCCTGGATTTAGGTATTGATAAAAATGAGAATAGTGTTTAAAATGTTCCAGGAAGCATAAAGTTTTCTGTCCACAGTTGTCAATGTGACTCTCCAGGCATCTGCCTCAAATGGAAATTCCCAAATACAGATACACACATACTCACACTCACATTCGCTCACACTCACATACACACTTACACACTCACACTCACATACACTCACACACACATTGACACTCACACACTCACACTCACATTCTCACACTCACACACATTCACTCTCACACACTCACACTCACACACACTCTCACACATACTCACACTCTCCCACACACTCACACACACACACACTCACTCACTCACACTCACACTCTCACACACACTCACACACACTCACACTCTCTCACACACACACACACACACACCCCTACCTTTTCTACTGGAATAGATATTCAACTACTGCTGATAGCAAGAAAGATTTCCGAATATTACTGTCACTAAGGAAGGAAGGATTAAAGTTGTATTCAGTGAAAAGGCACGCTGGGTTATGATTCTAACACATCAAAACCTAAATTCATTATCAAATGGATTCTTTGCTGCCAAGGAGACCAAATGCTGGTTTGTATCTCTGGGTTTTTGTTTTTTTTTTCTTCACTGATTGTGATTTTGTTGGGAAAGTATACATAGAAAAGGAAGTCACACTTATCAGTATTATTAAAGAAAATAAAACTATTCTGAAAACTGTGGTTTTATTCAAAGATCTCTCTGAGGGAGAAATCTGATGATTTGCTCTCTTGGTGGTTATAGGAAACCAAACTAATGCCAAAGTGACTTCTTGTGTTTATTTCTTGTGCATGTCATTGCTTTTTGAGCAGGTTAGAGCCAAGTTTTTACATATACAACTTACTGTGTGCCAGTAATTGACCATTCGGTCGGCTCATTCCCAGTTTAATTGGCCACTTGCTTCCTTTCTCTGAGAACACAAGAGACCAATTGCACCTGCATTGAGGCTAGTGGAGATTCAGAAAAGGGATAATATAACAATTCTATTTTGGTGTGTGACTCATCTTTTTTCCCAGGATGAAAAAAGTGACATTGTCACTTTGCAAAGTGGAGCAATATATTTATGATTATTTCACTTGTATTTGTAATGTAAATTTTGTTGCAAAATACAAAGTGATTTGACTCTTGAGTAACTCAGTGAATTTGTTCCTTGCATTTAAAAGGCATAATCAAAAGACTTTTCTCTAGGTTGTTAATGCAAACTCATTGATGTACAAGTTTATCCTTGAACACTTAAAATAAGGAAACAAGCATCAAAATTCATGTATGTACCATTGTGAGGAAGGAGAAGCTGCTAGAAAGAAGAAAATGACTTTGGTACTCAGGGAAATACTATATACAAAACTTATATCATCTCATATTATTATATAATTTTTTCAGGAGTGTACTCATGCAGGGCAGTCTGCTCAGAACTGTGAAAAAGTACCACTTGATACTCTCATTAATCACAAAGAGAATGTGACTTGCAGTGTACAACTCTAAGGTGCATATTTTTATAGAGAGATGAAGAGAAATCGGCCAAGTTGGCCAGACCCAATGATATCGAGGCATTAAGATCGCGTTTGCAAGTACAAATACATTTATGTGTTATATAGATCAGATTATGTCAAATTCTTCTGTTTATAACTCTCCTATTATTTAAAAGAGAATGTCCACATTGCTAATGTAGCATTCAACCCCCCTCTCCGGCTATTGCCAGTTTTCCAGTTTCTTTGCTTATCATCCTTCTGATGGGTTTTATGATGCAGAAATGCCAAACCGTGTGCACACACCTGGCTGTCCAGCACCTCAGGGCCTGGGAGATGCTGCCCCAGGCGAGGAAGGCCCAGGTTTGCCAGGAGTCCGGCAAGCTGAGAAGAGGCCGGGGAGACCTTCCCTAGACCCTTCAGCGGGAGCACGGGCCTGCCCATGCTTCAGCACTCAGAACTGTGAGAATAAAGTTTCAGCGTTTTTAGCCCACAGCCTGTAGTGATTTGTGATGGGAGCTCTAGGAAACTAACACATCCCCCATGTCTTTTATGGATGGTAACGGTGAACTAGAGCAGATCAGTGAACACAAAATCACTAATGACACAGGAATTTCATGAATGAGGTTTCATTCCACGAGGCTAACGATCACGGCAAACTAAAGAGCTTGTAAAGAGTAGAGTGTTACAACCTTATCTTTGACTTTTACAGTGAAGTCTTATTTTCCTGGCAAATTCCTGGATTTGGTGTTTTTATGGGCCATGAGTAATGGTCATGCTTGTGATTTGGTAGAAAATGACTCCCTCTTCCACCCCTGAAACTAATTGACTTTATGCTCCTACATTTTCTTACAAACTGGCCTATATCCTTATCATATCTTATTATTATAACTTATTAATTGCATCGGGTAAAAAAAATCAGATAAAAACAACCAATTAAACAAACAGGTTGGGTGGCACCTGTGGCTCAAAGGAGTAGGGCACTAGCCAAATACTGGCGTGGTGGGTTCAAACCCGGCCCTGGCCAAAATAAAATAAAATAATAAACAGGTCATGCTTGTTATATTTTGTCCAAAGTTCTACTCTCTAACTCCACAGATTATTATATATACACTCTACCTTTCATACACTTTTATACAATATTTTTAGCAAATGCTTTCTACACCAACTTAGGATGTAACTTTTTTAGCTTTTCTATTTCTTCAAAGAATGTCATTGGTAAGTTGATAGGGACTGTACTGAATCTGGACCTTGCTGTGGGTCGTGTGGTCATTTATCAATATTAGCGCTTCCAATCCGTGAACATGAGATGTGTCTCCATTTGTTTTTGTGTCTTCTTTAATTTCTTTCATCTTTTTTTTGTAATTTTTATTATAGACATCTTTCATCTCTTTTGTCAAATTTATTTCTAGGTATATTTTGTAGCTACTATAAATGGGATTGATGTCTTTATTTCTTTTTCATCTAGTTTGTTACTGGTGTGTAGAAATGCTACCTATCTTTGTATTTTGATTTCCTATTTTGTAACTTCACTGGTTTGTTTGCAGGTCCTAGAGGTTTTTTTCCCCTTGTTGTTGTTTGTTTGTTTTGGTGGAGACTTGAGGTTTTTCTGTATATACAATTATGTCATCTGCAAAGAGGGACAACGCGACTTCCACTTTCCCAACCTGGGCACTCAATTTCTTCCTCTGGCCTCCTCACTCTGGCTGGGTCTCTTCCAGCACGGTACTGAATGAGACTGGTAACCGTTGGCACCCTCGTGTATTTCTGTTTCTTGGAGAAAATGCTTTTGGCTTTTCTCCATTCACTATGACGTTAGCTATTGATTCGTCGTATATGACCTTCATTGTGTTGAAGTATGTTCCTTTTATGCCTCAGTTGTTGAGAGTTTTTATCGTGACTGGATATTGAATTTTGTCAAGTGCTTTTTACTGTGTCGTTGGAGTTGGTTTGCTGGTATTTTGATGAGGGTTTTGACACCTGTGTATTTCAGGCATACTGGCCTGTACTTTTCTTTGTTTATCATGCTCTTGTATAGTTCTGCTTCCAGGACAATGCTTGCATAAATATATTAATTTCTCCCTCTCCCTGTGCAGAGTCTAATGTTTTTTGTTGTTGTTGCTATTGTTTGTTTTGTTTATTTTTTTAACCTCACACTTCCAGGACCAGTAATTTATCCCTACCATTACATTTTTCAGTTAAGTAATAATTACTTTCAAAATCGATTTAGTTAATGTGAATCCTAATACACTCACAGAGTGTTTATATTGATTTGCCTGCTATGTTTAATGTAATTTTTAAACTATTGAAAATAAATAACTATAGTTTTAGTGTTTCTAAATTTTAAAACTTTAATTATAATATTGGGAACCAAGCTTTTGCATTTGCAAAGGAAGTTGGGGAAATTAGGTTAAAATTGACTTTACTACTATACTAATAGTTGCCTGTACCCTTCTTGTGGAAAAGCAATTAAGCATTTCTGACAAAAATGTTAAAGTTTGGACCTCCTTATTTGTGTTTATTTGCAAATATCTCTATAATAGACTTTTAAATGGTATTTCAGGAGGGTAAATAATCCCTGAATCTAGTAATTTTTAAAAAAATCTTATTTTAGATGACAAATAAATTGAATATCTTCTATGCACTTAATAGAACTTTTTTTATTTGCTTCATATATTTCCTTAGCAAAAACACATTAAAAGATTCCTATATTTATAGTAAAGTGAGGTGAACTGACATTTTAAAAGCATCTTTCTTCATAATATCACCTTAGTTTGGGTTAATGGAAATATACTCACTGGAATCTAAACGAAGAATAGAAGAATAGAAAGCATTTTATGATCTAACTTAGGAAGTGCTTTACCTAAGTCAGCTCTAGCTGAGCTATGCTAAGTTTTGCTTGATTTCTTAGTAACTTTTTATAATTTCTGAAAGTAAACATAGATACTCAAGTGTATTGATTAACTGAGCAACATATTAGGCCTTTGCAAAATGTATGGAATAATGAGGTTTCTTACAGGATGCTCCAAATATCTCATCTCTAAAGTCTCACCAGGAGCTACAGTTAGTATATCAGAAAAAAATCATATTTGCTGCTTATCCTTAATCCTTAATCTGCCTTAATATAAGGAATGATATTCCTTATAGTACTCTATTCCAAGCAGGGAAACTTGATATTCAAATGTTTGAGGTTAATTCTCCCTATCATTGATCCACAACCCCCTCTTTGATTAAACTTTAAAAATTATTTTGACTGAATTAAATCATCTGTACTAAAGTAAACTATATTAGTCTATTGGTTAAAAGGGAAGCCTTACCCAAAGAAGAAAAAAATATACTGAGCTGAATTGCACTGATCTTCGCTTTTGCATCAGCAAGTTTTGTAAAAGAGAATACTTGAGGATAATATACAGATGCTAGCTGAGTCATTAACAAAAATTAGTGGCCATGCTCCTGATAAGTAACCGGGGGTGATAGTCACAGAGGTAGACCACGTGGACATTTAAAATTAGTTTTATCTTAATCTAAGGTAATGATTCTAATGAGAGACCTAAATAAGAATTCTAATGTATATGTATTATCGTAACTGGAAATACATGTGGAAAGAATGACTGACATCAGGAGGTAGAACAGACTTACAGCATCATTGAAAGATGATTTTTTCTTAGTCACAATAAGACTTATTTTTCTTTACTATAGGAATGAGATTTAGACTTAGAAATAGCTTGCTGGTTTTACTCCATAAGAAATCTTATTAATTCTAAAAGATATATGATAGTGTTAGGATTTTTTTTTTTGGAGGCAGAGTCTCACTATGTCACCCTCGGTAGAGTGCCATAGCATCACAGCTCACAGCAACTTCAAACTCTTGGGCTTAAGTGATTGTCTTGCCTCAGCCTCCCAAGTACTTAGGACTACCAGAGCCCACCACAGTGCCTGGCTATTTTCTGTTGCAGCTGTCATTGTTGTTTAGCTGGCAAGGGCCAGGTTTGAACCCACCAGGCTCAATGTATGTGGCTGGCAGGGTAACCACTGTGCTGGGGGGGCCGAGCCAATAGTGTTAGAATATTGAAAGTTTTTCCTCAAGAATGTTGTTTGCCTTTATTTCAACCATTGTTGGGCAAGTGGCATGAAAACCCTACAAAATAAACTAGAGGGATGATTGAAATTCTGTCACTGAGTGGTGAACTTGTATGTAGTAAGGTTTATTTCAGCCAGAGATTCTCTTTTGAAATGCAAATGCTGTCAGAAGGATGGAAATAATTAGTTTCTTCCATGTTAGTGTAAATAAGGCATATGGTAATGCCATTTGTCCCCACAGAGTATCTGTTGTTTTGGGTGAAAGAAAAGATACTTAAAGATAGGAAAAGCAGAAAGAAAAGGTCAGGAAATTAAGGCAAGCATCGCCCAAACGTTGGATGGAGAAAAAGCAAATAGAACTGCTATTTTGAAACTTTTCTTAACTTTAAAAAATCTGCTCTTGTTGATAGATGAGAACGCTGAGTCCGCTGACACCAAGTGACCAGCTGTAATTTGACAGGCGGTCTCTCTTGGTAAGTAGAAGCCCATTTGGGTAGGAGGCAGATTCACTAATCTGATTTTCAATTCCCATTACTTGATGGCCTCAAAAAATTAGGTTAGTAAGTATGAAATGTCCAATTTCCTTACTAAGTTTAATAGCCGATATGTCTGACATTTCTCGTTTGACACATCTTTTCATTGTGAAGATACAGCCTCATTCTTTCAAATGCACATTTTAGCTTGTGATTGTCTTCCAATTTTTTTTAGAACAATTTTTGTGTAATCATGGAGAAGAAAAAAATTTGTGTTATTCTTGAATCCAAGTTCCGTTGTGAAACCGATGCAGCACAGACAACTCAAAATAGCAACAGAGTGTCTGGAAGGACGTGGCTAACAAATGCACAGTATGTTGATGAGAAGCTCCGTCCTGGTGATTTTAATCTTGAGAATGAGCCACGTGGGTGAGCAGAGCCCAAGGTGGGTGGCAGTGAACTGAAGCGGCAGTGCAGAGATTTCCAGCTGCCATGCTGGGAACACTGGTGTGCCCTGACAGATCTTAGGTGCACTGCAAAAGTTTTAAAGATCATTAATTAAATTATGTTTGAAAGAAATTCAAAGCACAGGAAGTGCTTCCAACTCTTCTTTTATAAAATCAACATAATTTAAATATACTCTGGAAGTTTAGCTACAGTTTTAAGTGGGTGGCGAGATTAAAAAAAAAAAAGGTCAAAAAGTACTGTTGTCATGGAAGGGGATCCATTGTAACTTCGGTGGGAATTAACAACGATGATTTTTTTTTTTTTAATTGAATCATAGCTGGGTACAATAATTCGGTCATGGGGTACAGTGTGCAGGCTTCACATACAATCGGAGATATTTTTATCAGCCTGATTGATATAACATTCATGAGATTTTCTCATTTACTATGTGAAAACATTTTTGATCCGTATTTAGAAGTTTTCTCCTGACCCTTCAAATATGCACCACAAGTGTGATCTTCCTATGCCAACAATACTGGGACTTTAGAAACAAATCTGCAAGGTAAAGAAGCTGGATGGAC
>CAUYRH010105740.1:0-29084 GCA_963574655.1 Perodicticus potto | reverse complement strand
CCCATGGAACATTCTCCAAAATTGATCATATCCTAGGACACACAAAAAACCTCAACAGAATCAAAAAAACTGAAATTCTACCTTGCATCTTCTCAGACCACAAGGCTCTAAAAGTGGAACTCAACTCCAACAAAAATGCTCAAACTCACACAAAGGTATGGAAGTTAAACAACCTTATTCTGAATGACAGTTGGGTGCAGGAAGAAATGAAAAAGGAAATCATTAACTTCCTTGAGTAGAACAACAATGAAGACACAAGCTACCAAAACTTATGGGATACTGCAAAAGCAGTACTGAGAGGAAAATTTGTCACTTTAGAAGCCTACATTCGAAAAACAGAAAGAGCACATCAACAAACTCACAAGCCATCTTATGGAATTGGAAAAAGAAAAACAATCTAAGCCTAAACCCAGCAGAAGAAAGAAAGAAAAGAAATATCCAAAATTAAATCAGAGATTAATAAAATTGAAAACAAAAGAATCATTCAGAAAATTAATGAAACAAGGGGCTGGTTTTTTGAAAAAAATAAATAAAATAGATAAACCTTTGGCCAGACACAACTAGAAATAAAAAAGTAAAATCTCTAGTAACCTCGATCAGAAATGATAAAGGGGAAATAAAAACTGATGCCAACTGATGCCAGAGATACAAGAGACTATCTCTAAATACTACCAGAAACTTTATGCCCAGAAATTTGACAATGTGAAGGAAATGGATCAATATTTGGAATCACACCCTCTCCCTAGACTTAGCCCAGATGAAATAGATCTCCTGAATAGACCCTAGATTTCAAGCACTGAGATCAAAGACACAATAAAAAAATCTCCCAACAAAAAGATGCCCTGGTCCAGATGGCTTCACACCAGAATTCTATCAAACCTTTAAAGAAGAGCTTATTCCTACACTGCAGAAATTATCCCAAAAAATTGAGGAGGAAGAAATTTTCCCCAACATGTTCTATGAAGCAAACATCACCCTGATACCAAAACCAGTAAAAGACCCAGCTAAAAAGGAGAATTTCAGACCAATTTCACTAATGTATATAGATGTAAAAATTCTCAACAAAATCTTAGCCAGTAGATTACAGTTTATTATCAAAAAAGTCATACATCATGATCAAGTAGGTTTCATCCCAGGGATGCAAGGCTGGTTTAACATATGCAAGTCCATAAACATTATTCATTGTATCAAAAGAAGCAAAACCAAAGACTATATGATCCTCTCAATAGATGCAGAAAAAGCATTCCATAAAATCCAGCATCCTTTTCTAAAGAAGAGTATAGGCATAGGTGCCACATTTCTTAAACTGATCAAAGCTATCTATGATGAACCCACAGCTAATATTTTACTGAATGGAGTAAAACTGAAAGCTTTTTCTCTTACAACTGGAACCAGACAAGATTTTCCTCTGTTGCCATTAGATTCAACATAGTGCTGGAAGTTCTAGCCAATACAATTAGACAAGATAAGAAAATAAAGGGCATCCGATGGGAGCAGAGGAGGTCAAACTCTCCCTTTCTGCTGATGATATGATTTTATACTTAGAGAACCCTAAAAACTCAACCACAAGATTGCTGGAAGTCATCAAAAAATACAGTAATATCTCAGGATATAAAATCAATGTCCACAAGTCAGTTGCCTTTGTTTATGCCAACAACAGCCAAGATGACAGGTTAATTAAGGACACAACTCCCTTCACCATAGCCCCAAAGAAAAGGAAATACTTAGGAATATACTTAACAAAAGAGGTGAAGGACCTCTATAAAGAAAATTCTAAAATTCTAAAAAAAGGAAATAGCAGAGGACATTAACAAATGGAAGAACATACTACGCTCATGGCTGGGAAGAATCAACATTGTTAAAATGTCTATACTTCCCAGAGCAATTTACCCATTCAACGCCATCCCTATTAAAATACCAACATCGTACTTTCAGTACTTGGAAAAAATAATTTTGTGTTTTGTATGGAACGAGAAAAAATCCTGCATAGCTAACGTAGTTCTTAATAATAAAAACAAAGCCAGGGATATCACCATACCAGATTTTAGGTTGTATTACAAGTCCATAGTGTTTATTACAGCATGATACTGGCTCAAAAATAGAGACATAGATACTTGGAATAGTATAGAAAACCTGGAAATGAAACCAATAACTTACAGCCAATTAATCTTCAATAAACCAAACAAAAGCTTTCACTGCGGGAAAGACTCCCTATTTAATAAATGGTTCTGGGAGAATTGGGTATCCACATGTAAAAGACTGAAACTGGATCAGCTTTACATTTTCTATAATGCTCCTGCAGTGCTAAGATCTCTTTAAACCTCACTTTGTTTCCCTGGAGACCACCCACTACTCTTGTCCAATCACAAACGCCAAGTAAAAGCTGCAGAAAAGAGTCTCCCTCATATTTTTCCCTACCAACTTCTTCACCTTCCAGAGGCCTTTTTCCTGTTTTAATTTTTCTTTTGGTATTTGTCTTCCCTAAATGTAATTGATCACTCTGCTACAAATACTTCCTCTTATACAAAACATTCCCATTTTAGAGATAGAGTCTCACTTTATCGCCCTAGGTAGAGTCCTGCGGCATCACAGCTCACAGCAACCTCAATCTCCTTGGCTTAGGTGATTCTGCTGCCTCAACTTCCCAAGTAGCTGGGACCACAGGCACCTTCCACAATACCTAGCTATTTTTTTGTTGCAGTTTCGCAGGGCCAGGTTTGAATCTGCAACCCTCAGTATATGGGGCCGGCGCCCAACTCACTGAGCCACAAGTGCTTCCCAACATTCCTATTTTAACTCCTGTTGTGGGTTGAGTGGCTGACATCCTAAATGATGTGTCCATAGCCTCAGCCCCCGAACCTGTGACTGTCACTTTAATTGGAAAGAGGTCTTTGTAAATATAACAAAGTTAGGAGTCTTGAGATTAGATCATCCTGGATGATCTGGATTAGCCCCAAATCCAGTGACATTTGCCCTTATAAGAGAAAAAAGAGGAGACACAGAAACAGGGAGAACGAGGCCAGGTGAAGACAAGGGCAGAGACTGGAGCGGTGTAGTTACAACCCCAGGAGGGCCCGGAGCCTCCGGATCTGGGGAAGGTGAGAGAGAAGTCTCTCCCGGCCTATCAAAAGAGCATGACACAACAGATGCCTTGGATTCCAGACTTCTGATACCAGATTTGTAAGATAAATTTTTGTTGTCTTAAACCACTCACTGTATTTGTGATAATTCGTAGGAAAATCTTGGGAAACTGACACAATCCCTTCTTTGTCTGTCTACCCCAGCTATCATCTGTTTAATACACACACACAAACAAACAAAAAAACCAAAACCTGTTTCTTTCGCCCCTTATGTTTCTTTCTTATCCTGTTTTCAAAACATTATATGCCACAGAAAAACTTGAGTCCTATGCCAAAGAGGAGTAATTGAAATACATCTCTATGGAGAAAACAGAAGTTATAACTAGATTTATGGTTCCTTAAAGGTAGAGACTGAACATTCTCAACTTGGAATCACTCACACCAAGCAAGACTACACACACATGGCTGTTGTTTACTGAATATTTTTAATGAATAAATTCTAAAGTTAGATAAGATTAAACTTCAGTTCTCCCAACCTGTAAATTCTTGAGTTGAATACAGTTCAACCCCAAATTTCACTCAGATTTGCCAAGATGGTTTCATCTACTTCCTCACCATCTTTAAATCCTGCCCTGTGTCCTCAACCACTGATGATCCTGATGAATAAATAATAACAATAAATAAATGATAATAATTGACAATAACCTGTGGTCTGAGGGTGTTATCTCAAAATTAGTATTTTATTTGTGTTTTTAGGAAAAATATATTTTGAGAATTTCATCTGGTTACCTAACTACCGTTCATTATATTGTTTGCACTGAAAATGTATTTTTCATTCCAAGAAATATAGTAATTCCTGGAACAAAGTTATACTTCTGAGTTGGAAGGGATGCCCTTCTATTCCTGATCATCTCCACCCTAGGTCTGCATGCTTATGTGGGAGAACAGAACATGCCACCCCAATATTTACTTTTTTCACATAAGGATAGTTGAGCTGAAGGCAATTGCAACAAAGTGTGAAAAAGCCTTCTCCTCTCTCTCACTTTGCCCAAAAGCAGGACATAGAATTATAAAGACTAAAAGTATCCAGCTCTCCCTCCCTTTACATCAAGAACAAAGGTTAACCACGGATGACATCTGTAGCCTTCGTGGGCCTGGAGATGACACCAGAGAAATCTACCTTACCAATTACCTCTCATCTGCCAGTTACTTGCTGTCCCAAATTAACACCTCTTGGAACTCAAAGTCCTTGTCTTATGTCTTGTCACTTTCCTAAAAATTTATTGTGTTTTTTTCCCTTGGCATTTCTGTCTATGCTTCTATACTGTTATTTAGAAAGATCAGTGCTAATATTTGTGGTTTACGGTGCAAAATAACACGTGTAATCTTTGTTGAAAATGTTACATTAGGTGACACTCAAAGCCACCTCTTTGAGAAATATTCACTTCCTGAGTATCTCTCATGTATATATTAAATATACATGTTAATAAACTTCTGTTGGTTTTCCTCTTGTTAATGCATTTTGTAAAAGCCGCCCACTCCAACTAAGAACTTATGAGGGTTGAGGAAACAAATATTTTCCTCCCCACGTTGAACCTGTATCTATCTACTGCTACCTCTAAGTAACAGAGGCTTAAACTAACAACAGAAGAGAATCTTCTAAAAGTTGCATCATTACCAAGAACTTCATGAGTGTTCTCCTTCTTAACTCTCATTACCGAAGGAATGTAGCCCTTGTCTTTTTCTCATCTGAGATGGAGCTGTCACTCTTCCTCATGGGCAGTATCAGTCCTGATTCCTTAATCTCCCCTGCCAGGCCTTCGTGCCTTACTTCATTTTCTTTCATGACTCCCTGTGTTTTCTATTGAAAGGCGACAGGTACGTTATTTCTGCTTGTTACTGTCCTTAACATTCATTGCTTTTCTTTATTGATGCTGTTAAAATTACCCTTCTCATCTCTTTTTTGTTCCTTTATTTGCTTTCTAGACCACAATACAGTAATCCTTCTTTACCTGTGGCTTTACATTCCACAATTTCAATCACTCACCATCACTTGCCTACCAGAAGTAGACGAGTAACAGTATAGAAGGGTATTGTTAGAAAGGGAGAAAGGACGAGAGAAAAAGAGAGAGAGAGGAGACCGGATTCACGTAACTTTTATTACAATGGATTGTCAGAATTGTTCTACTTTATTGTTAGTTATTGCCATTAATCTCTTCGCATGCCAAATTTGTAAATTAAATTTTGTCATAGATATGTAGAGAAAAGACATAGTAAGCATCGTTTTAAGTACTTTCCACAGTTTCAGGCACCAATAGGTGGTCTTGAAACTTATTCCTAGGGGAAAAGGGGAGACTAGTACATGTGTGTTTTCTTTCTAAAGCCTCCTGCTGTTTGACTCTCCTTCATGTGGTTCCTTGGCTCACATCCTTCTTTACAAGGATTCACTGCTAAAGCTTCCTGCTGCTCAGATTCTGTTAGTTTTTAAATCTACGGAAGAGTTTTCCTTTCTTGCATTTACTAGCAAAGTTTCTTACCAGCGTCCTCCTGCCTGTGGCTCTGTGTACTCTCCGCATACTCAGTAAGTTGTAACCAGTAAAGCATCATATATTGTCAATTTCTAGATAAGAAAGGACAGCTGGGATGTTGGGAGACCCTGGGTGGCAGTAATTTCCCAGGTTTGAGTAACAGTGGGACCCTGACCGTGTCCTATGTAGTAGAATGAGTTGATGTTGCTTGTCTATAAAATGGATGATAATGCTTCTGACAAAGGTCATAGGTGACATTTCACAAAACCAATGTGAAAAGTATTGAGGAAAAAGAATGAAAATATTCAACATCTTGGGAGCTAGTACCCAAAAGAATTTAAAGAAGAATTTAGGTGATGATTATATAGAGGTTACTGATGAATACTACGAGATTATTCTCACAAACATTTCTAGTTCTCACAAACATTTTTGGTACATAGCCACCTTTTGTATGTCTGGCACATTTGAGGTTAACATAGAAACCTACTTGGTCATTTGGTTATTCTTCTCCTTCTTATCCATTTGTTCAATGGCATTTATTGCGTCTGTTGTGCTTTTTGCTTAAAATATTATGATGAACCAAACATAAATATATATTATTAATGCCACCATAGATCTTAAATATATGATCGTATCACTACCAAAATAATGCCTATTTTCAAGTGTGGTCATCACTATAAATGAAATGGACATAGTGCCATAAGACGCATATCAGGGAGATTAGACATATTCAGGCATATGAGAGAAGGTCGAATTGCAGTGACATTAAGGAAGAATGTTGGTAGATGAAGCTGGAGGAGTCAGCAGCTGCTGGCCACCACGACCTCCCAAGGAAAGGGGTCACAGGACTGGATTTGTACTGCAAAAGTGTAAGTCCGGCTTCAGTATCGCGACGGTTAATTTTATGTGTCGACTTGGCTGGACCACCATTCCCAGATATTTGGACCAACGTTATTGCAGATATTTCTGTGAGGGTGGCTTTGGATGAGAATCACACTTACACTGGAAAACTTTGAGCAGAGGAGGTTGCTCTCCATAAGGTAAGTAGGCCTCCTCTACCCATTTGAAGGTGTGACTAGAACAAAATTCCCCTGAACAAGAAGGAATTCTGCCAACAGAGGTCTTCCCACTTGGATTCATAGCACCAGCTTTTCTTCCAGTCTCTAGCCCACTACACAGACTTTGGACTTGCCCACTTCATAATCGCATGAGCCAATTATTAAGAAAAATCTGTATATTTATTACATGTTTATTATTATTTTAATATATATACACACATCCTGTGGATTGGCTTGTATGCAGACCTACACAAATTTGGACATTTCAAGGTGGGGAAGGAGGATGGTGGCTATCAAGGAACCTCAGGTGTGCATTCACAACATCACGCTTCAGGACAGTAGGGCTGGAGGTTAAGGGAAGTGGATTGCAGAGCCACTTGGGAAGCACTTGGTGCGGTGTTGTGTACTGGAGGCTGAGCGGGGACAGTACAGTCTCCGGGGTCAGCCTTGGTTCTCTACGTGCAGATCGTGTTGGTCACTGACTAGTGTCACCCTACAAGGGGACCTACTTCGAAAGAAAGAATAAGTTGGACATATTGAGTTTGAGATGCTTTTAAGAGATTTCTAAATGCTGCATTAATAATTACATAAATCATTAGTCAATGGAGATTTATACTCGTCATACATTTGAGAATCATCTTTTTATAAGTGGTAATTGAAGAAGTGAGCATGGATGAAAACACATGATCACACATATTTTCCCGTAAGATGCAATGCAGCCTCCTGTATTTAGGAACACTAGATGACACATTAACACCATGCTTTGAAGCCATAGCAACAAGAAAATCATAAAAGAGAGAGAACAAAAATGCAAACAAAACAAAATTGTAGCACTAAATACATGTCATAATGAACATTTGTTCACAGTCTGAGCAAGACCTTAAAAGACAAGACAGAGACTCACCTTGTTCAACCTCAGCTGGGAACATGTCCATTAAGACAATCGAATTTTTGGACATTCTGCGTGTCTTTAAATGACCTCACAGTCCACAACTATGGACTTGAGTGCTTTAAACAAATTTTAACTACTGAACAAAAATCACAAATACAGAATCCATGAATAGTGGGGATCAACTGTATTTTTATCTTCATTAAATAAAATAACATGAATTTTATGAACAAGACTGAAACCATGCTGCAGAAGGGCTGTGGAAAGGAGGAACAAAGCTAACGAGGACCTGGTCACCAAAATCTAGAGGTCACATAAAGGGGAAAAAAATAATGAGTCAAGTTAGGTTTATTCAATTATGCTAATGTTTATTGGTTACCAATAAATGTGAAATAACCAGGTGATATTCGGTGTTGTTTCTTAATCAAATGAATGCATTCACTGTTGCATCCTTTCCCAACAGAAGCAGTTATGCAAACTGTAACTAAATATAGGGAAAGCATCCAATCTGCCACTGAGGATTCACTGACACTTGACGACAACCAAATTGGCATAGTGTAAATTACATAATAAACACAGTGCGTGTGTAGAGTGAGAAACAGTGTTCGAGTCTGTGGCCGTGCATCTGATCCCAGCATCTGACTGAGACATGTAGGAAGTTTAGATAAAAAGTTTGTTTTTCATATTTCTTATGAGGAGGGATTGTGGGAAATTATTTCTGGTTCAACAGAGTGTGTAAAATTAAAGCAAAGGAATGAGACCACAATGGAATTCAGCTGAATGCATCTGACCAAACAGGTGTTTACTTACTTGTAAATTATAGACAGGTAATAATAGGCAATAAAATTATGGCTTCATTCTGTGTAAGTCTTCATACAAAATGTCAAATTTCTTGAGAAGCTGGGAAGAATTTAGTGCCAATCAACCTGAAAAAGAAACACTGTTGATTTCTGAGTCTTTGATAAACAAATATAACTTATTTTCACAGAATGTGATACCTATCTTGTCACATCACACATCAGATGAGTGATTAATTTTGCCTTTCCAAATATATAAAGATAAAAGTCAATGAGGAATGTTTTCTGCGCAATTATAGGTATAAAAAAAAAACACTGACATCATTAGAATGACATTGATTGTGAAATGAAGGAGTCTCTGCACTTCCCACTAGCAGCAGGGCTGAACCTGCATTTTCCAAGACAAACTCCTCAGCACCAGGAGTTTTGACAGCTCTAGAGGGAGAGAAAGAAAGCATTTTTCTCCTCAATAGAATGTACAACCCAAGGTATCGATGCATTTATAGCTTGAAAGCATATTCTTAAGCATTGAAAATGACTCAGTGGGGAAATAGTGTGGGTTTCAGTTTTGATAATGTCACAGTAAAGAATAGAACGAGAAACTTAAATTATATGCACTTCAGTAAAGTAACATTATGCATTTACTTTACAGCGTTTGACAGGTAGGGCCATAAGTGACCCTCGGTTGTCATGAACAACGCCCACAACACTGACTGGCTACATTATGGTGTATTTCTTGGAAATTGTGCTTCTAGCCATGGTTAGCAACATTCAAGAGCCATGTGAGAGGTCATATGACACAGAGATAAGACAGCCTCCTCCCTTCAAGCCATTTTTCAAGAAATTATCACAACATGTTTATTCTCTTTGCCACTACGCTCTCCTGTGCTGTGAGCACTATGTGAAGTTCTTTGCCCTGTATGATTTCCATTCCATTCTTGTCAAAGACAATGATTCAAAGAAATAAAAAAACAATAAGACGTGAGCAGTGCCTCCCCACAAAGGTTTTACAGCTGCATTTCTGTCCCAGAGACTTTGAAAAAGATATGTATTCTTCTATTTTAAATTTGTAAATAGAACCAACAGGTAGAGTGGCCACTGTTGGTTGTTTATATAAAAATATTGGTGAATTTCTATCATTTCATTTAACTAGGTAGTCTCAGAGACTTAAATATCTGAGAACTTAACAAGCTAAGAGCATGGTTTTTAAATTACTCCTTCCCATTTTTCTGTCCAAAGTCATAGAGCCACCAGCAGAAGCCTGTTGGTGAGCTTTGAGAACACACCAGCAACCACAGGGACCTCATTCTTCCTGGCAGCATGAGTCAGCAATGTGTAACTGGAGCGAGGGCTTGACCCTCCTTAGACCAGAAGAAAGGGATTTAACGACTCGCGAGGCAAATTCAGACAGCAAAGAACAGTGAACTCTCCTGAAAGAATGCACAGCCTGCTTGGTGCTTATGATTCAGGGAGAACCACTCTCCTCTTCAGGGTGGTTTTAAGTTAAGATACATTAATTTCAGTCCCACTGATTGGAAAAGGACTGTGAATTACACACGGAATATTAGGCAGCTTCAGGCTTCTTTCCTATTCCTCATCAAAAGGTCATGTCTTCCAGGTTATCGATTGAGTCACAAGGATAAAAATTTCCATGCCTTCTCTCCAAAACTGAGTAAAATTTATAGACTCATATGGATTCTGATGGAAAATATAAAGAAAAATGTAAAGTAATAGATCACTTTAACGCACTGGGTAAAAACCAAGTGTTAATTTGCAATGGTTTGGTAGCAACGGAAATGGAATTGGTGGAGTGTCAGTAAAAAAAAAAAAAAAAGAAAGAAAAACTTTAAAAATTGCTAATAAACATGGACAAGCAATTAGAGTACAGGATATATTCTGGAATACTTATTCTATAATTTTTTAATGATAGAATAAGATAGCAATAGAGGAACTAGAAATTAGAAGAATCACTACCAAGAACAGAAAAATAGATCCTGAAGATCGAGAAGAAAATAAAATTTTATAACACAGAGCAATAATAAAAAAGAATGGAAGTCATGTGGGGAAAGCTAAAAGATAAGAAATACATATTTAGAGATATAAATGTCAAAAACATACAGGTGCCAGAAGGGAGAAAAAGGTGGAGAATAAATGGAAAACTAATAATTGGATAAAAAATGAGGGAAAACCATCTGAGCTTAAGAATTTGAATCTGCACGTGGAAAAGAATCTCAAACTTCCAGCCAGGATTAATAAAAAGTTATAAACCTCACCATAAAAAGAGGAAGCCTAACCAGGTTGAAGATGAAGGAAAAGAGGTTATGTGCACCACTGGAATCAAATTAACTCCGGTATTTTCTTTGAAAATTCAGGAAACCGTGAAATAACAACTAAAGGCTATTGAACAAAAATGCTATAATTTCATGATCTTGGGTCTAGTCAGGTCACAAACTAATGAAATTAATAAAATAATTCGCTGTAATGGCTAGCTACAAGATCAATATGAAAATAACAGGTTTTCCTGGAATAGCTGTAACTATCGAATGGAAAATAACCCATTTACAATTGTGAAGAAACTAAAATAATATTGGCATAAACTATTCAAGAGAGGAATAGAGCCCATTCAAAGAGAACTGTAAATGCATTTAAGGGCATGAAATAGACTCGTAATAAATGGAAAACATGTTGTATTCCTACTTAGAAAAATAGCATAACAATGTGAATTCTTAAATGTGTGTGTGCTTTATCCTTCTTTAATTCAAGAATTTTTTTATTAGTTTATGTATTGACAATGCAGAGAGAGAGATGGGAAAAGGAATATACAAAATAAACAATGCACATTCTATGTTAAAACAGTGGCAAAATTTATTTCTCTATAAAGAAAAATAAAGTATAAAAAGCAAATTGGGAGTGTTGTGGGGATAGCAGTTTCTCATAAAGTGGTCCGGAAAAGGCTTCAATGAGAAGATGACATTCCAAGAGAGACCTGAGGGGGATGGAAGAACAAGCCCTGTGGTATCTGGGTAAAGACCCGCCCAGGCGGAGGAGAAAAGCACAAAGTCTCTGAGTTGAGAGAGCATAAGAAAGGTTACATAGCTGAGGTGGAGTGAGCAAAGGCGGACGAGGGGAAGCTGAGCTCAGTGAGGTAGCTAGCCCACGGCACCAGCTCAGATCCGTGCACGTTATTCTGTTTTGTACTCTGAATAATGTAGGAAATCATCAGAGGGCTTTGAGCAGAGAGTGACACGCTCTGGCCATCTTTCTCAATAACAGGATGACTCTCCTTGCTCAATTGACCAGGATGCAGGATCCAGAGGCAGAAAGAACAGGTGTGAAGCTGTGCCACTGTCCACAGGAAGGAATAAAAGTGGCAGCAGCCAGGTTGCAGCCACAGAATTTGTGAGATGCAGTCGTAATCTGGGCATGTTTGAAAGCTAAAACACTTATACTAGAATTTGTTTCTAAAGTTAACAGTGATATTAAGGTTTTGGGCTTGTGAATACGCAGGAAGTTACTATTAACCGAGGCTTAATATTGGACATGTTCCATCTGACACATACAAGTGGAAATACAGATAGTTACACACAAGTCGCGACTGTAGGGGAAAAGGTCCGATTATTATTACTAGATAGTTCAATTATCATCCAAATGGAGGTTATTTTAGAACCTTAATTAATGCATTAATTTTAAAGTTTGTTTGAAAGAAAAAGTCTATGGAAAAAAATATAAGAACATTATGGTGAGAAAGAATTGCACGGAGATATTTACCTTACCGGATAATAAAACTTACTATAAACCCACTATAGTAAAAATAGTATGGTCTCGTCAAAGCAATAAAAGTATGTCCATATGAAAGAACATCCAGAAAGAAAATGTATGTATATAAGAAGACAATAAATTACAAAGACAGCATTGCCTTTCAGTAAAAAATGGGTTATTTAGTAAATACTATTCTTTATACTCATATACAAAATATGTACAAAATCAAAATCATTATATTCCATATAATAAATGTAAACACTTAAATTTTGCTCTTCTCAATTTTAACAAGGTTTCCTATTCCATGTTTGATGCAGTTGATTATTAACTTTGACCCCCAGTTTCAACTTTTAGTTGAGCCTCATCTTGATCTTTCTGTGAAATCATCTGTGAATCATCTGTATACTGTTTTTACTAAACGATGCTTCTTTGAGTTGTTTCAGATCAACACGGGGGACTCTGGGACACAAAAGAAGGGTGCCAAGTATATTAGATGGAGCAAGGGAGCTCTTCGAAATGATGTCTTCAAGGAAGTGCACGTATCCTGGAGCTTCGCTTTGAGGTTCTTGGCAGACAAGGTGGGAAAAGCCCAGGGCCCTTGATCTCACTTCTGTTTCCATGATTTTTCACAAAAGGCTGCTCTGAGTCCTGAGAATTCCTAAAGTGTTTGGCTTACCTCTAGTCCACACCTTTTCAAATCAACGCCTCTGCTACCCACTCAATAGCTTTCTGCTTTCTCCTCTTTAAGGCCAACTACTGAGAGTGGTTTGCAGAAGGAATTAGATTCCTGCTCTTATGTCTAAAAGCTTCTTTTCACCAGACTTGATAAGATGAACACTAGAAAAGCTGAAAGCAGTGCAAAGTGTCAGGAATCAGTATGACAATGGGAAATCATTGCCCTTAAAAATCTTACTTACGGTCTTCATGGCAAAAGTTCCTCTACGTAAAATTCTAATTTCTGTCTCTTGAGATTAATTTCCCTCTTTCGGGCAAAAAATATATTGTGCAGTTCCCCCCCCCCCAAAAAAACAAAACATTGCAAACAGTCCATTGCTTACATATGAAAAAAACCAAAGCATTATGCTTCCTAATACATGTATCAAAGCTCCACAATAAGTTATTCGAGAGACAGCCCATGGCCAGGTAAAATTTAATAAATACCCAAATAGTTAAGTGTTTTCTTTCTTCTCCATAGACTAGAAATATGGTTTTCCTTGTGAGTGCTTTGTATTTTTTAATGCATTTATGAGAATGGACACTCAAGAAGTCTAAATTTAAGGCAAGCAAAGGAGTATATGATTGGAAATAAAATTATATTCTGATCAGGAAGATTCCTACTCTGCAACCACGCAGAGTGTGAACTCACATTCCAGACTTGGGTTATTCAGCTTCCACGTCTGCTTTAGCCCCTGGCTGTAACTGATGGGTGGATTGTTACTCCCTCAATGCACACACACTTAACTCTTTTAACCATATGAATTTTATAAACTCCCAACTCAATATAGTTCCCTGAATTGTCATTAAATCACAAAACCACAATGTAAATAGAAGAAAAAAATAGACTTTCCCAAATAAGATCTTTAAAACACTAGCTCCAGAAGTACAAAACAGAAAAATTCATCCCCTCACAACAACAAAGCACACATAAAGCCAAAGCTGCATAAAAGTGCAGTAGTAAAAAATGACAGGAGCTATAAAGGTTTGGACCATAAAATATCCTTGTTTCATGTTTCATACTTCTTTGAGATAACCCACAACCTTCACTGGTAATATGCCTATACAAACCGGAAGTGAGTTATTTGAATTTATTTTACTGGATACAGATCAAAAACCACTGCCAAAGGAATTCTGGTATTTCTCAGTGTAATTCTGGAGAGTAACAGACATGAGAGAACCTCAGTTGCAAGCTCTAGCTAGGTAGGAAATCCAAGTCTCATAAAGACTGACAAATCTCCCAACTCACATTAGACTTTTGCACTCATGTTATTTTGTGCCTTTACTGAACATGATGGAGCTCTCTGTGTGCTCCGCCCAAATCCCCTTTACTGGCTGGTGCTCTCAAGCCCTGCAAGTGCTGGAAGAAAAGGCCTCTAGCTACAACCTTTACTGAAGGCAGGCCCTGAGCTAATGGGGCCAACTCTTTCCCAAGACACTGGGATTCTACATCCCTAAAATGATTCTCCCTGGCCTCAAAGTGGAATTACTGTACAATGCAATTCACAATCCAGAATATTCCCAGCACCAGGCCACAGGCAGAATAACCCTGACCCCATTTACAAGACCCACATTCTTGTCACCTACTTAAGACAGAAGGTAAATAAATTCCTCAGAGCTTCAACTTTTCTCTCTTCATTAGGTAATCTTTGTCAGCATATAAACATTCTTTGATAAGAAAAGAAATTATCTTCGATATCCTCATCCTCTCTACCAAATACTTCACTGTTCTTCTTCCTTGTAATATAAATATGATTAAGAGAGCTGTATCTATTGACTATCTCTAGGTTTTCTCATCAAAGTGGCTCATGAAAGCTCTCTAATGAAGGCTTTTTCTCCATGATCCCACTGAAACTGTACCAGTGATTCTACGCTTGTTTGGGGACCCAAATTTTGAGTAGTTTGTTATGCAGCTATAGACAACATAGGTCACCCCACTCAGAGATCCTACTTCTACCAAATATCTTTAATTGAGATGGAAAAGCCATGCCAAATTAGCATATCCACAATAAACCCCTGATCTTCCTCCAATAAGCATAATTATCTCCCTGCCTTTCTCATCACAACTAATTATGATTGTTGCTTTGCAATTATAGCTACTAAGGTCAAAAACCTTTAACACTGATTCCCCTTTCATTCACATGGTAAATCGAATTTAATGATAAATCCTGTTTGTTTTGCTTTCAGATATAATGAGAATATACCAACTTTCTGCTTCTGTGACATGACTTAGAGATTTTTTAGATTTTGCTAAATCTAAATCTAACAATCTCCTCATTTCCCACTCCATTCCAGATACCCTGGTATACTTCATAGAGTCTCATGCCTGAAGGCTTTGAACTTGTGTTTCCCTACATATATGCATACCCTCTCTCTCACCTACATAAGGTCTTTACTCAAATGATGTATTGTTTTCAGAGAAGCCCTTTCTGAATAAGCAATTTAAAATGTTGACAGTCCTTGTCTGTCATTCATAGACATTACCTATTCACCACCTTTTTTTTGTAAGATTTTTTCCAATCTGACATACTATATATTTTTATTAATTATTATGTTATATGATTGTTTATTTTCTACCTTCTCATAAAGCCCAGCGAGAATAGGATTTTTAATGGTGCCTTTTGGGCCCCTAGAATGTCAGGAATGTAGTAGGTACTTGATAAATACCAGTGGAATTGGGGAATAAGTAAGATTCCTTCTCCTTTTATAAAAGTAATTTTAGGACGTGCAATTAAAGAGAATTGTATTTTGGTTTGAATTTTCTTCTATTATTCATGAGCTAAATTTAGTGACCAAATCAATTACAGTAATGGGAGAAAAGAATATTTTGACAGAGGTTGTTAGAGATGAAGCAGATTTTCTGCAACTCCTATCTTCGGTGTCATATCATATTTTTCAAAGATGTTCTAAATGTATGTTAGAAGTAATTAAATAAATTTTTAACTAGCCGACCCAGCACATGCTCATGTACAGTTATAAAATTCAAAGTGGATTTGCATTTTAATCCAGCTGGCCATGTTTACAGTTATATACACATCTTATTTCTCATACATTTATATTCTGAGTCCTAAATCTTCACCTTGACTTTGTATTTTATCTTTAATATTCTATTGCTAGGGCAACACACATGCTTACAGATTTTAGAAAAAGCTTTTGTGGTGGGAATTAAAATTTTGAATAAAAAAATTAAATGTTGAGGTTTATGAAGTTTAACTGAGGAAAATATATAGGACAATATAAAATATTGCCTAACTGCAGATACTTTAAAGCTAGTAAAGGTGACAAATAAGTTAGGTGTCAGACTCATAAAAGAACACAGTAGGTTAAGACAATGAGTTTAACCCAATAAACATATCAAGTTATGGCCTTTAGCTTAATAAAAACAAATCCCCAAGTAAGAGGTGGGAAAGTGTGGCTTGGCAACAACCTAAGTATGGGCATGGGTTTACAAGACCACAAACATGAGAAGGATTATATTTCTGTACACAATAGGAAACACACTTTTAAATTATATCAGTTAATGAGATTGAGAGGCTGGGTGTGGGACTCATGCTGTAATTCCAGCACTCTGGGAGGCTGAGTTGGGAGAATCACTTGAGCCCAGGAGTTTGAGGTTGCTGTGAGCTGGGCTGACGCCATGGCACTCTCGCCAGGCGTGGTGCTCTGCACTGTGCTTCCTAACACCTATCAATTGTGGGCGTCAGTGTTTAAAACATAGATAGAGACAGCTAAAATGTGCTCAGAAGTAATAGTTCAAGGAAACTGATTGACTAGAAACGACGTTAAGTGGGAAAAAAGTTAATAGGTCAGGAGGATGCCTTGCACACATGTGCTCTTTCTCTGTTTCTCTTTCTCTTTCTCTCTCTCTTTCTCTCCTCCCCACACACCCACACACACACACACACAAAGACACAAGAGGTTCAATTTCAATATCTATATTAGATGCCTTAATATTATGCTTTGTAGAGAAGAATTAAACTTATTCTAAGACTACTTGTGTAGACAGAATATTATTGATTTCACCTGGCACCACTAAATTAGATAAATCAACTGAAAAACCTTCCATTTCCAAGACATTTAGATACTAGTAACAAACTTTCTTTAAATGTACCAATTTCAGAATAAGAAATTTCCTGGTGACCAAACAAAAATGGAACAAGATTCTGAAACAATAAATAGTAGATTTAGATCCCAAGAATTTCAGATATTTGAATAATTAAACACAAAAAATAAAGTTAATTATGTACAAGAATATTCTAAGAAACAGATAGACTCAATGGTAGATTCCAAAAATACTGGTAAGGAATCAGAAACTGTTGAAAATTATCAAGCAAATTTGAAAAACTACCATTTAAAACTACTATAAGTAAAATATATAACCAATTAGGTTAAAAGAACAGTATAGGATTTAAAAATCAGATCAGACATAGCTAACTAGAGAATTAGTGATCAGGAGATACAGCTGGAGAAATCACTAACAACAATGCTTTACAATGAAACAAATTGATGAAAAACATGAAAAAGGGAATAAGGGAAGTAACCAGAAGAAAATAGAAGAGAGTCCAAGGACATAATGTGTTTGTAATCAAACTCACAGGAGAAAAGAAGAAATAAAGGGAATGGAAGAAGGCAATGTTCAAAAATTTAGTAGATGAGAATTATTTCAGAAAGAATTAAGACACCAAATCTCAATTTTTAAAACTCCAATAAACCACACATAGGATAAATAAAACCAAAATTAGACTAATACTCACTGCAAAATAGCTCCCTGCCTCCACACACAAATATATATGCTCCCCTAGAGAGCAAGAAATAAAGGAAAAGGGTAGCACCCGTGGCTCAAAGGAGTAGGGCGCCAGCCACTTATACTGGAGGTGAGGTGGTGGATTCAAAGTTGGCCCCGTCCAAAAACTAAAAAAAAAAAAAAAAAAGGAAGAAAGAAAGGAAAATTAAAAGAATGTTATCTGTAGGAATATATCATAGATAGCCAAAAAGCATGGAATAGTGTCTTCATAGTGGCAAGAGAAAAGAGAGTTACTCCAGAATTTGTACTCAGAAAAATTATATTTCAATAATGAGGATAAGAAAATAACATTTTGTGTTAAAATAAACAAAAAAATACAATTGTTATTAGCAAATTATCTCCCTAAAGAAAATTTAGGAAAAAGTTAGTGGGAAATACACTGGATTAAATAATAATCCAGATTATAATAATCTAGATAATTTAATAATCTAATAATAATTTAGATTATAATAATATCTAAAATCTGGAGATGCTGAATTCAGGATCAGTGTATCCAGTAATTATAAATGTTATATAATTATAACATTATAATATGTTAGTGCTGTAAAAGAATTCATGAGAAGAGCAGCTACACGCCAAGCCTGGAAATGAACTTTGTGTGAAGAGCCTATAGCAACAGGGCTCTGGGCAGAATTTCTTCAGAAAGAAGGCAGATTTTCAATTAGAAGCTAAATAATCTTGAGGCTTTGGGGGAAGATTCATTTCTCACATACGAACACACACAAAAAAGTAAAAGTCATTAGAAATCCTAGGAAAATTTAACAAAAAAGAAAACTTTTACTAAACAATCATGGTCTGCATATGAAACAAACTAAAATATTGCATCATCTGAAACTAAATTAATTCAGTAGAAGTAAAATTGCATAGGGCTCGAATATTTGAAACATGCTCTTTGAAGTCATCTAAAGTTAATGATATTCAAATCATAGCAACTAAAATAAAATCTAATGACACTTGTTACCTATTCCTTTATTTAGTAAAGGATTTTTACATGGCCATACTAACTCTGTTAGTCATTAGACATTAAGCTGTAGTTCTCCAGAGAAAGAGACCAATAGGATGTGTGTGTGTGAGTGGTGGGTTGGGTTGTGTGTATATGGGTGCAGGGGGAGTGTGTGTGTAATAAGGAATTGCTGTCACAGTTCTAGAAGCTGAAAAGTCCGAAGATTTACAGTTAGAAAACTAGAGACCCGGGAGAGCCAAAAAGTAGCTTCAGAGCAAGATCAAAGGCCTGACAATCAATTGGGAGAGGTGTTGGTTTAACTTTATGTGGAAGCCGGGGAGTGGAGACTCGAAGACAACAAATGTTTCAGCCTAAATCAGAAGACTTAGAAAAGACTGATGTCCCAAATCAAAGCAGTCAATCTGGAGACATTCTCTCCCACTTGGCCTTTTTGTTCCATTCAAGTCTTTCCTTGATTACTTGACTGAAATAGGCCCACCTGTATTGACAGGGGCAATCTGCTTTAGTCAGTCTACCAACCCAAACATTAATTTTACCAAGAAATAAGCTCACAGACACATCCAAAATAATGTTTGGCCAAATCAGGACAACGCATGGTCCAGTCAAGTTAAAAAGTAAAGTTAACTACCACAATAATAAGAAAGCTTTATTGTTATAATTATTAAGCAAAACCCAAAACATAATATTAATACTATGCACAAAATATTTATGAATCTGCATTATGACACTTACGGAAAAGTTCTTGTAAGTAACTTCATCTGAAAGTTGGAGAGAAACAATTTAACTTGAGCTCCATTGTGACAGAGACTCTTCTACTATTTCTCAGAAGGTTTTTTTCCGGGTTTGTTTACCTTGTCTTAGAAAGTGACATTCACTCTAGGTAATGCAGTTAGGACTGAAAAAAAAAATCATCTACTTGCTGACTGCTCAGTTATTTTCTCCTTATCTCTGCCATTCTTCCTCACCTGTGGATTCCTATATTGTGACCTGTGAAGAACACTTGTGGGTTTTTGAAGAATAGCATCACATTTCTGTCTGCACATCTATAGTATAAACACAAGAGACTATGTGCTTGTGTCTGTGGAAGTGTGGAAGAAATATTAAGCAACTAATCAATTAATACATCTTTTTCTTATATATATTGACATGTCAGGTAGTTTTATTAGAAGATTTGCCCAAACCAATACTCCTTCAATTCCTAATTCTGGCAAATTAATACATCTTCATGGCAGTATATTGCCCATAAATTTGTCTTGATATCTATCTTAAAGATGTTTCTTTTATCCAGGCACAGTGGGGCACACCTATAGTCCCAGCTACTTAGGAGGCAGAGGCAAGAGTATTGCTCAAGACTAAGAGTTTGGGGTTACTGTGAGCTATGATGCCAGTGCACTCTACCAAGGGTGACAGAGTGAGACACTCTCAAAAGCAAACAAACAAATAAATAAGTTAAATAAGCACTCTGAATTTTGCCTTTAATTTTATTTAAGTAAATAAACTCAGCAAAACATATACAATGTGTAAAAATGTATCAAATGAAAAATTATCATTCAAAGTTACATTCCCTACACTGAACAACACATTGTTTGAAGCCATTTATTTCTAGATCTCCTTCTTGCCTCCAACAAAATTTCGGGGGGCTTTTAGTATAGTTTAATTATAATATGTTCACAACTTGACATCATGGTTATTGTGGGAAATGATAATCTGCCGAGATTTTGAAATACCCTCATGCCCATACCCTAGGCAAGACCAATTTAATCAGAATCCCAGAAGGTGGCGCTAGTCATGTTTATTTTTCTAAGTGCGCCCTCAAGGATTGTGAAGTATAACCAGGGCTGGGAACCTGATGGAACATGTGAGCAAGGCCAACATTATTAGAGAGTTTTCATAAATACCACTTTAAACGAGTGCTTATATTTCATAGGCATACCAAAATTTATTCTAAATTCCCTCAGTGTTAGATATTTGGGTTATTTTCAATTATATATTTAAATATAGCTAGACCCAATTATATGTAAAGAAACTGATCATTCTAGATACTTATTATCATATAAAAATGCAAATGTGCTGGGTTTTGAGCAGGAGTTAAATTATGAAATAGACCAAATACCTTGAGGTGACACAAATTTTACTCTGACTTCTTCTGTCCCTTGATTGGCTGACAGCCGCAGGAAGATATTAAGAAAATCAGAAGAACTGTGCATCATTGCTGAATTTCATGATTTTGCTATGAATCTAAAATTAATTCATTACAACTTTATGAAGATTCCAATATATGCTTTATGTGCATGGCTTTGCAAATTTTACACACATAAATGCATATGCAAATGAAATAATTTTGAATTGTGTAGCTTTGGGGGGAGGAGTTCAATATTTTTATAACCTCAATTCGTAAAAATTTTCAGAACTATTAACTCCACACAACTCGTGGAAGAATAATTTATTTTAAGAAATAGAAACCACATTGTATTTGATTGGGGGGATTGTGATGAAGGGAAGTATTTTGTGAAAATCCAATTCAGACTTCCCTATGGAAAATTAAGACAATTGGGATTAGATAGTATCCACTTATCTAATTTCTGCCTCACTGTGTCTTTTTTATTTGAATTAATCTGGGTAATGAACACCCAAACCAAATTATTGTGGGTTGATTACCCATAAAAAGTGGGTTAATTGTTTAATAGCCATGGGTGCAAGTGGGTATAGGTATTTTAATATACATAAACTTCTAGCTGGCATATTTGATAGTAGCATAAAATACACATACAATAAAATTGACAATACAATTTCACATTAAAAGTTGATTAATCTTCTTGTTATAGTAATTTAATTGTCTGTAAAATTGGTTGCTAAATACTGGAAAAAATAGTCATCTATTATAAATGTTTCTGTTTTAAAAAAATCAAGGGTAAATGAATGTTTTTCTGAGTATCAAACAAATAAATCTTAATCTTGAGAAAATGTTAGAAGAAAGGAGAGATTCGGTACCATTTACAATCAAAGGCAGAAGTAACAAATGGTTGTTTCCACGACCAGCTCAGCTTATTATCAGATGTGGGTACAGTGAGACGTAGCCATCCACATTTCTATGCCATTTAAAATGAAAGCTACATTAAAGATTTCAATTTCTGTGGAAGAAGACGGTATCTAATTGAGCAATGCTGCCCGGTATCTACATCCTCTGGGCAAGAAAAATGGGCTGATCAAGGAACGTCGGCCACAGCCATATTTTCTAATTTGCTTTCTAAGGTCATGAAGGGGAAGACCTTATTAGAAAATAGCTACCAGAGCCATTATCTTTCTTTTGCTTTCAATAAAGGAGTGCAGGATGCTGATGAGAAATACCATTGTTCAGCTTTCCTCTCATGGCAGAAGCAATGGACCTAATTAAAAATTTTGGTGAATGGATCCATTATGTTCTGTCCCTTCCGCAGAAAAAAATTCAACAACATTGGAACACAAGGGAATAATAAAATAACAACAACAACCAGAAAGGATCGGGAGCACAGGAGTGAGCATGCTGTGCCAGCAAGAAAGCTGCAGATGTGGGCAAAGGTTATTACAGAGTTCACAAAGTTAACAAGGAACCCAACCGAAAGACGCTACTTGACTGTCAAATCATTGCTAATTTTCTGTTTCTTTCTTTACTTTATTTCCCTCTTTTCTTCAATTTAAACTTCCGTTGATTCCTTTTGTTTGTTATAGAAACTTGGTCTACAACCTACTGTGGTGTTTTGCTCTCTTAAAATAAGAAGAAGGGATGATATATTTTCCTTTAAAATTAATTTGAGAGGGCACGTCCTGGTCATTACTGATTGGGAGCCATTGTTTTGGCATGCATCAGATTTTGCATGACCCCAGCTGCACGGTACTGAAAGACAACACTGTCAAACAACAAGATTTCACTTATCACAAAAGTGTTGATAAGCTCAATTTTTGGAAAAAAACAGAGAGAACCTTCTTGCTATGGACATGGGGTGCCCATACCTTCTGTCAAAAGTAACAATAGTTAAGCTCAGCCGACGGCTGCAACCAAAAAATAGCCAGGCGTTGTGGTGGATGCCTGTAGTCCCAGGTACTTGGGAGGCAGAGGCAGGAGAATCACTTGAACCCAGGAGTTGGAGGTTGCTGTGAGCTGAGATGCCACAGTACTCTACCCAGGGTGACAGCTTGAGGCTCTGTCTCAAAAAAAAAAAAAAAAAAAAGTTAAATTCAGTCTCACAACCTGGCAGCCTTAAAATGATGATATTGGGTCTGCAACACAACTTAATTACAGATTATTTACATTAGTCGCTCCGCTTTTGTCTTCCCCAGGGCAGTAAGGTGTAGAGTTCACAGCTAAGCCACTTTTCTACACTACACTTGAGAGAGAGCCAGACCTGAGAACCTTTCACAACTGGCTATCAAGCTAAAATAGGAACAGTAAGAACAAAAGCAAAAGTATAACTACTAATGCTCACACTTAAAAGGACCCAGAGACTTCTAAAAGGAGGAGAGGGGTGGTTATTGGGGAGCTTTAATTAAATTTCACCTAGAAAAACAGCAAAACAAAAGCATAGGCTGACAGCATACGGAATGGCACACAGTATTTCATCAGCCTTACCCAAGGCTGCAATCTGGTCAAAGGCCGGGCCCAGCTTCTCAGCTCTGCTCCTCTCTGCCTACTAGCCAGATGCCACTTCTTCATGACAGGTTGTATTCCCCTTTGGATGCTTTAATGCTGATGCTTGCCTGGAGCCACAATTTCTCATTTTCTGTCAACCAGTGTGGTTAATTATGTACTGTAATATTTAAATTACAATTCTGATTATTTTTGAAAGATAATTAGACCAAGAAAAAGAAGGAGACAGAGTTACTATGAAGGTTGCTCAGAAGGTTCTGGTTATAGAAAGAAGACAATATATTTTCCCAGAAGTAAGAATCATGTGCGGTGCTGCTGGGCCATAGGGAGATGGCAATGAGCCCCTTGGAACCACAGATTCATTTTAATTAAGGAGGGGCCATCTGGTTCAGAAGAAAAATGAAAATATGATAAATTCTATTAGGTGACTTGTCAAATTTTAAATTACACATGTACTTTCCAAAGGAAATTCTCTTCTTCTATATTTTCCTTCTTTTTTTCCCCAGAACTTCCATTTCTTCCAAAAACTAAAGATGACTTCTTACCTTGCTCACATCTTTCAATCACTCAGTCTTAAATTCATCTGATATTAAATTTTATTATTAACATACAGATATTTAATTATCTCACTGTTTCTACTGATGTCCCTTTAAAATTACTGTAAAGTATCAAGTGAGACAGTCTTATGGACACTTGGTCAACTTTTTTTCTCAACAATGAAATTAATTGTGTAAATTTAACACATGTATGTATTCTGGTAATTAATAGACCTATTAATAGATAGATTTGTGACAAATTGGCAATAAACATTTGGTTAAAAGAAATTAGCTCTTACTGTGTTTCTCTGGCACTCCCAAAGACATATTTGGCATGAGTCAAGAATTTATTCATATTTTAAAATCTGTGTCCACTCATTTCCTTGACACATACTAGTAGAGCCAAGCAGCCATTTTCAGTCAAGTCACATTCAAAAAATTACACTCAAGAGTTAAAGTGTACCCTAGGGCACAGCACTGTCTCCCAAATTCTTTTGCTCTCTTACCCCATTCTCTCTTTCTAATACGTTTCCTTCCTTCCCTCCCTCTGTCCCTTCTTTCCTTCATTACTTGAGTTATTATTTCAGCAAATGTTGTGTCACAGCAGCCAAAGTTTAAATACTAGACAAACAAAGAAACAAAAAATGCACAGTCACAGAAGAAGAAGGAAGTAACTATGATTTCACTCAATGTAATGAACGCTTCTTCAGGTGGGTGTCTTCTGCTGTGCTGGAAATTATTGGAGGTGAATACAATTAAGCTGTTCCTTTTTGCCAGGAAGCTTAATGAAGGCCAGATTACCATGGAACACCACGTAACAATCTCAAAAAGTGGTTTCCAACAACTTTTATTAGCACAACTAGACTTTCAGAGCACGATCAAAGTATTATGAAGTATTGGTGACAGTGTAGCATACTGACTAAAACCATTGGCTTTGCTTTCAGACAGATTCCGGTTCTAATATCAGGGTTAACTTTGAGTAAATTACTTAATTTGTCTGCACCAATTTTCTTACAGCTATAATTGGATATGTTGCTTTATCCTGAGGGTTAAATACATAATGTATATAAAGTGCTTCCTATAAAGCCCAACTTACATGATCAATAACTGTGTTTTTATTACTGTTGCAGTATTTTTACTATTATCTCCAAATTGAAATAGCCATTCTGCTTGCTCAAAATCATAATCAGCCAATTCCTCCATGTGCATAAGAAACTATTAAATCTTGGTTTTCCCAAAAGGAATCCAATGCAATGCAACTTAAAGGAGGTAGACTTATCTGTTTTCTTGATTCTTAAAAAGGTACTCTAGATTCCTTTAAATGCAGGATTTGTGAATGCACTAATGCCTTTAATGGTTAAGTAGACTCACAGGCTCATGACTAGATCAATATTAATGCAAAGAGAAACGGGTGTGTGAGTAGAGGAAGGGATGGAATCTTTACATCCCATTGATTATAACTGAATTCACAAAGAGCAAAAGAGACAGTTGGTTCTTTTGAAGTGGCTGGGTTAGCTTCTACCTATCCAAAAGGGGAGAATCTCTTGCTCTGTTGACCTTTGTAAAATGCTTTGCCCGGAATCACTCAAGTCTCCAGACGATACTTGCCACAGGCCTGAGTGTTGTCTAGAGAAGGCGGCCGTCGTGAGAGCCAGAGGGTAAAAAGAAAATCATGACAAGATTTTCATGACTTTTACAAAAGACTCCAATTAAATATTTCCATAATAGAAGAAATTTCATTGCAAGCACTGAGAGCAACACGTATAATAATTTCTCTATTGTTGAATGACCTCATGAAAATATCCTAGTGCCCTCTGGGAGGTGGTTATCCTTACTGAGGTTATTATGAGAGCCAGATTGTACTGTAAACTAACTTGATTATGGCTATGCTTACCCTAAATACCTTGTTTCCTGTTAGTCATTCAATTCCAATTATTGTCTTAAAATGCCATTTTTGTATAGCAAGTTTTTTGAGAACTTGAAACACTCAGCAAACAGTTTGGTTTCTGACAGCTAGACCCTGTACATTCTCCGTTTATAAACTGTGTTCCTTGTTCTTACAACTCTGTTCTGAAAAGGAGAATAGCAAAATTGATTTTAAAAAGAAACACCTATCTATTATTTGTTAAGATGAGAAAATGCAAGAAATCAGTAGAAAACAACTCAAATTATAGATATCTAAACTCGTAAGACTTTTTAATAGGAAGTACCAAATCTTAGGTGGCCCCTTCTTATGATGGAAGACTTGAAATGTCAGATGCTGACTGAAAGCCCCATCAGTCTCACTATAAAGAGATGATACTCATAACAAGTAGTGAAAAAGAATAATATTAACAATAATAAAAATGCCAATGTTACATGCTAAAAATGGCCCAATTCAATTATTAAGTATACCAGAGGCATGTAGAAAGACTATCAGTTTCTCAAATGAGAGAGCATGTCACATTTGAAAAGATCAATTTTTCCTTCATTGTTACCTGCTTGAGAATCCTATCTACCAATCTGTTAACTGAATGACTGGTAAGTCCAACCTTCTTACGGGACTTTGTTTGGAGAAAATGAGATAATATTTTCTTCAGGTAACAGAACTTTCTTCTCTTCCCAGGAGACTATAAGGAGATCAAGAGGAGTTTAGGGTAACATATTACAATGAATATCATAAATATCTCAAAACTTTTAATTTTAATAAGATACTTAGTTTCTCAGCTGTAAATTCAGCATTAAAAATTTTAACCACTAAGAATATTATAAAGTAGGTAACTATCGCACCATTTTTAACATTCTGTAAATAAGCCTGAGAGGGGAAAAATATATACAGAGTTATTCAAGAACAGTTTTATTTGAAGGGTTAGAATAAATACAGTCGTCTTAGTGCTGTATGTTACAGACCAATAGAATATTCAAAGTGTCTTAAGTGAGATTCAGTAACTATAAATTTGATATGCCTTTATGATATAGCTGCTCATCTTCAATAAATTGTTTTCTAATAAGCAGTTAGTATTTACTCAATAAGAGCAACTGTTACAATGAATAAATTAAATGCCTATTGAAGACACTTCATCCAGCGTGTAGAGGTGACACATTTTCCCCCTGGTATGGGAAATGATCCTGTCAGTCCTGGAGTGAAGCCAGTGCTCCAATGCCCCGTTGCCCGCGGGAGGCCCGGCGTGCTCTGCAAAGTGTCACAGCCAACATCACACACCAGGGGGAGTCAAGGCCATGAAGAATCAATCTAGGAATTTTGACAAGATCCTTTGGGCTGAAATCATTGCAATCGTTAAACATCAACCCAGAGTACATGAAAAAGACAGCGAGTCTTCATTTCCTTTCAACAAATTTGGAAGAAAAGGATTTCAATGTTTGCTTTGATTTTCTGGTTGCATGATCTCCGGTTATCAAATATGCCACTCACCCCAGAAGGTGATTTGCCAACTCAACAATGGGCATGTGTATGCAATTCAGTAATCTTCAAAGCTGCTTTACTAGCCGTGAAGCAGGATGTTTCTGAAATTATTATGAGCTCCATTCCTACACGGGAATACCTCAGAGATACAGCTGGGACAGTTCCAGACCACTGTAATAAAGTGAATATCGAAACAAAAAGAGTCACACCAATTTTGGGGTATCCCAGTGCATGTAAAAGTCATGTTTACACTATAGAATAATCCATCCAGTATGCAAGGCATTATTATGTCTATACAAGTAATGTACATAATTAAAAATACTTTATTGCTAAAAATTGCTGATGATAATTTGAGCCTTCGGTGAGTTATAATTTTTTCTGGCAGAGGGTTTTGCCTTGATGCTGATGGATGTTGACTTATCAGGGTGGTGGTTGCTGAAAGCTGAGGTGGCGCTGGCTCTAAGGAGGGGCAGGGGGAGTGGCTGGTCAGTGGAGCAATCAGAATGCCCTTGACATTGATTGATTAAGTTTCCTGTCTTTAATGGGCGTGGTTCATGGCAGCCCTAAAAATTACAGTAGTAACATCAAAGTTCACTGGCACCAGAACAGATGTAATGAGGATAAGTTTCAAACACTGGCTGAGTTACCAAAATGTGGCACAGAGACACAGAGGAAGCAGATGCTGCAGGGGACGCGATGCCCATAGACACGCAGGATGCAGGGTCACCACACACCTTCAATTTGTAAAAAAGCAATACCTGTGAAGCACAGCACGGTCACAGGCAACAAGAGGAGGCAGGCCTTATTTCCAGTTTATTTCCCAAAGTCTTTTCATTTTTCTTGAGTGTTTTTACAGAAAATCATCCTTCTCGTCATTTAACGTTTTTATCTATCATGCCATGAGCTTATATGAAGAAATAGAATCAATGTAGTTATCAAATCTCTCTCCCACCAGCAGTATCTATGTTTTATAGATGTGAATGTTTTGAGATACTTCCTCCCGGGTGGTATAGATTTAGATGAATGCATATTTTGCATTTTATAAACAGAGATGATTCTCTTCTTATTCAGACTCTTCAAAGTAAGTATCTTAAGAAACATTGCAGTGTTCATATTCAGTTCAGTAATTAAAGTGCTACTTTCTTCCAGTGAACAGAAAGCCATTATAAAACAATGTGCATTTCTATTCATCACTGTCTTCTCTTACTTCTGAGTACCCACAAGGTCTCACCTACTTTTCTCTATGCAACATGAGATTATACTATGAATATCTTAGTGTTTTTCAATCTTTTTTATCTCACTGAAAACACACTTGAACCTATAGTTAAACTTCTGTGGCACATTTGAGTTATGCTGATCAGAAAAAGAAGAGTAAAGAAAAAAGCATATAGTGACTGTGCTTTGAACATCTTCCAAAAATTTTAATTAATGATCTTTAAAAATTTGGGGGCACACCTAAGATCCTCTCATGGCTCAGCCGTGTGCTGTGACACAGCAGCTGAAAATCACTGTTAGGCTCTAGGAGTATTGTACCGTAGCTCTATCTAGCTACCTATATCAGTGAAATAAATCTTGGCCATTCCTTAACTAACCTCTCAAGCCTAAATTTAAGCTTGTCATACCCTAGTATATGTTTTTTTTGGTTTTTTTTTTATTTTATTATTTTTTTTTGTATGAATGTATCTCGTTATTTAATAGAGTGGAACACACATTTGTCATAGTATTGAGTTTGCTTGTACAATTTTATATGAGTAGAAATGTACAGATCTGTTTTTTTTGGGGGGGATTTATTTTATTTTATTTTATTTTTAATTATTTTTTATTGAGTCATAACTGTGTACAATGATTCAGGCTTGGAGTACAGTGTGCGGGCTTCCCATACAATCGGAGATATTTTTATCCACCTGATTAATGTAACATTCATGATA